>APFE031380815.1:36869-122824 GCA_000404065.3 Pinus taeda
TATTATTAAAATAATGAAAAATTTTAAAATAAAAATTAAATATCGATTAAGTTATTCCTTTAAGCAAGAGGCAGCCGACTGCTCAAAAAATTGAGAGCCGACCCTCCTCTCTGCTTTCCTCATCTCTATTTATTCCCTAGTTGGCTGCTCTTCTTCTATCAAGCTTCAAGTTGCCCTGATGATGGATCCCAGTTGGGATTCGAAACGTTGGCAGAAAAATTCTCTTACTGTGGAAACTCCGATGACTGAATAAAAAATATGGCTTTCCATCAATCTCCTGCAGAATGTAAGTGTTATTTCCATGGAAAGCAGAAATTTGATATGGTCCTTTCCACAAATTTTCAAATTTACCATGTTTACCTTTCTCTTTAATTCTAGCTTCCCATTTCAAAACTTTATCATGGATCTGGAATGTAACTTCTTTGATCTTTTTGTCAAATGCTCTCTTGATTCTGTTCTGGTTTTGTTGATGACTGTCAAACACCTCATTTCTTTTCTCTTGCAAAGCTATCAGCTGATTTATCCTTCGTTGTATAGCATTCAGTTCCTCTTCTAATCCTTGAATCAACTTCATTACTGGTACTCCAAGGGATGTTGGAAATATGGCCTCAACCCCATATACTAGCTCATATGGTGATGTTCCAATGGACCTCTTTGTGCAAATCCGGTCAGCCCACAAAGCATATTTCAATTTCAAATGCCAAGCTTTTTCATTTTCTTGCAGCAGCTTCTTAATGATTCTTACAAGGCTCTTGTTTGATTATTCAGCCAAACCATTTCCCTATGGATAATAAGCAGTGGAATGTCCAAGGGAAATGTGATACTGATGACAAAAATTAATCATTGTTTTGGACTTAAAAGCTTGAGCATTGTCAGTAATGATCTTAATTGGGCAACCAAATCTTGATAATATATTATTTTCTAAGAAAGAGAGAATCACTGAATCATTTTCTTGCCTTGTGGGTATTGCTTCTATCCATTTTGTAAAGTAATCGGTGGCTGTGAGAATCCAGCGATGCTGTCCTGATGAAGAGGGATGGATTTCTCCTATAAAATCTAATCCCCACTGCTGGAAAGGTGCTTCAACATATATAGGAACCAAGGGCAGTGGCATAAGCTTTCTCTTTCCTTCAAATACTTGACATTCATGACATGTAGCTATCTTTCTATAGATATCTTTGAACATAGCTGGCCAAAAATAGCCAGCCCTCAAGACCTTGTTTGCAGTGGCTTTCCAATAGTGATGTCCTCCACAATCCCCCTTATGAAACTCATCAATTACTTTATCAACTTCTTCTTCAATGAGGCAATTTAATAATATTCCTCCTGCATCTTTTCAAAACAAAATTTGGTCATACACAAAATATCTAAGAGATTTCAATTTGGTAAACCGAGCTTTGGATTTTGAAAGATTATCAGGGGCTCTATTATGCTGCAAAACAAATGCTACATCCTTGTACCATTCTGACATCAAGAATTTTTCATTTATTTGGACCAATTCCTCTTCGTTTTCAGAAATTTCTGAGATCTCTGTGCTTAAATTAATATCAATACAGTCCAAATTTGACTGTGTCAGCAATTTAGCTAGGCCTTGACCCTTTACCAACTTTGTGGGTTTGATCTCAATGTCATACTCTAACAATTTTGCTATCCACTTTCCCCTTTTTCCATCTGGATCAGCTTGTGTAAGAATATCTTTTATAACAACATTTGGAACATAGGCAACAATGTGAGAGTGAAAAACATAAATTTTGAAATCCTTTACTGCTTTCACCAAGGCATAGGCTTGCTTCTCTAAGATGTTATATTTCAATTCAGCATTTGCTAATGTCTTGCTAAAGAAGGAAATGGGTTGTTCAGTACCTTGACTTCCTTTTTGCAGTAGAACTCTAGCAATTGTGTCTTCAGAAGCGAATGTGAAAATAAGGAACTCCTTGGTAAAATCTGGGCTGATAAGTACTGGTGCTTGGGTAAGTGCCTTCTTGATCTCTTCAAATGATTTCTTTGCTTCAACTGTCCACTTAAAATCCGCTCCTTTCTTTAACATCTTTGTTATGTTCTTGACAACTTCAGCAAAGTTAGGAATGAATCTTCTAACAAAGTTAACCTTCCCAAGAAAGGATTGAATCTCCTTCCTACTCCTTGGTAGATCTAATTTTTGAATTGCACTAACTCTATTAGGATCAATCCTAATTCCTTCTTCAGAAATAATATGACCAAGAAGTTTGCCAGAAGTTAAAGAGAAAATACTTTTGGTTGGGTTTAGAGAAATACCAAACCTCCTACACTTCAGCAGGACCCTTTCAAGGTGCTTTAAGTGATCTTATTCCCTTTTTGAAAAAATTGTGATGTCATCAAGATAAACCACCACTGATTTGTCCTTTTCTTCAACAAAAGCAATATCCATTTCTCTCTGGAAAGTGGCTCCCACGTTCATGAGACCAAATGGAATCTTTGCATACATGAATGTTCCCCATGGTGTGGTGAAGGCCGTTTTCTCCTGATCATCTGGGTGAACAAGGATCTGATTGTACCCTGAGAAACCATCAAGCATAGACATCCTTTGTGAACCAACAATATTTTGCAAAATCAAATCCATTTTAGGGAGGGGGTAATTATCCTTCAATGAAGCTTTGTTTAAGTTTCTGAAGTTTATACAAATTCTGATCTCTCCATTGTTTTTTCTAACTGGTACCAAATTAGCAAGCCAATTTGAGAATCTGATTGGAACAATAATTTTAGCATTAAAGAGCTTTTTCACTTCTTTTTCAATCAGTGGCATCAAAAGAGGATTAATTCTTCTTAACTTCTGCTTGAAAGGCTTTTCATTCTCCTTAATAGGAATGGTATGCTGTATAATTGAAGATTCATATTGTTTCAAGTCAACATAAATCCATGCAAAAACATCAATGAACCTTTTCATCATCTCAACATATTTAGTCTTCATATCAACTGAGAGAAATTTTGAAATCTTGACTATCTTAGGCACAACTGAGTCTCCTAAATTGTAGCTTTCCACCTCTTCTTCATTAGCTTGTAATCTTGGTGCTTTGAATACATCATTTTGATCAAATAATTTCTCAAGGGGAATGAGGCCCTTTGGAATTAAGTTGTTTTGTAATTGTAAGACTTCAGAACTTTCCTTTGACTCTACTAACATATTATGTTGATCTATCTGATTGTTTTCAAATTCTCCCTTTAATTCAATGAAGTTCCTTATGTGCTGATCATCCTCAAAAACTTGCCAATTTGTGATATTATATGGTATAACTGGTCTATGGCGAACCTCCACTTCATAATTTTCAGAAGAGTGCTTAGGAATGGTAAAAAGACTGGCAGAAACAGCAAGAGAATCTGCAATAGAGTTTTGATCTCTAGTTTTGATGATAAAAGAATAGGATTGAAATTTTTCCAACATCTCCAACACTAAGTTTCTGTATGCTCTCATCCTTACATCCTTAGTTTGATATGCACCTTCTACTTGTTTAATTACCAATTCAGAATCTTCACAAACAGCAATATTTTTAGCTTTCAATTTTATCAAGGCTTCTAAGCCTAAAATCAGAGATTCGTACTCAGCCATATTGTTGGTACAATCAAAGTTTAGTTTGTAGGAGAGAAACTTACTTTCTTCAGTTGGACTAGTGATCCAAATCCCAGCTCCTGCCCCTTCTTTTCCTGCTGATCCATCAAAGTGTAATGACCAGCAGCCCATGATGTCTCTTGCATCTCCTTGCTGCCCTTCTTGACACTGATTTTCCGCAGATTCATCTTGTGATTCTCTTCCAACTGATTCATTGAAAACGATAGCTGATCCAAGACCAGTATCGAATGAATAAATAGGAAAATTCTGAGGCTTGTCTTTGTTGCTTACCATGTAGGCCATTCTGGTCTCCCGATACAACCTTCTTTGTTCACCAAACACTGGGATGGTAGCATATGTAAGATCCATCTGCATTGTGCCCTTGATTTTTGCTGCCCATGATCTCGAAAGAAGCATCCCAAAATTTGGTGGAATGTCTGCCACAACAATGTCCATAACAATTGTTTTTGCTAGAATTTGTGTGAGACCCACAACAACATCTTTTATCAAACCAATGCATTGGACTCTTTTTGAATCAAAGGAAAATAAATCCTTATATGGCCTAGTTACTTCTAACCCTAATCTTTCCATGATTACCTTGGGCATGAGATTATGTGATGCCCCCGAGTCTAACATAGCATTATGTAGAGTCATATCATGAATGCTAATGCTTATGTAGAAAGGGGAAACTCTTCATTCTGTTCATCTTCAAGTCTTGGACATAGACAGATAACAAGATTATCTTCTTATACATTTAGGATGTCAGCTACTCCTGGTTTTGAATTAAGCATTTCAACAATTTTACTTCTGTATTTGTCCACCTTGAGAATTTCATTAAAAGGAACTGATATCTTAATTTTTGCAATCTCGTTCTCAAGATTAAAAACAGAAGCAGTCTTATCAATTTCTTTAGAGGGGGAAGGAATTTGAATATCCTTTTTGACAGGTGGAGAATCATTCTTATCTTCAATAACCTTTGAGTTCTCCTTTTTATCTTCAACTGTCTTTGAGGTATCCCTCTTGGGCTGTGCTTTGTTTGTTGTAATAGGAACATTTCTATTCCTAAGATTGTACTGCTTTTGCATCTCAAAGATAGTGTGCTGATATCCCTTTAAAAAATATGAAGGCTCATCTCCTGATTTGATCATGTTGGACTCATCATGTTCCTCCTTAGTCAGGAAAATCCCTGACACTTCTTCATCAAAACAATGGATTGATTCCTCAGGAATTTCAGGCTCATCTTCTTCATCTACCAAAATTTGTTGGAAAGGAGGTCCTACTGGAGGATCTGACTGTTGATTTTTGTTCTCTCTTGGCCTTTGTTGATTCCGAGGTCTTCTGAATTGAGGGTTCCTAAATTGTGGTTCCTGTTGTGCTGGAGGAGCAGAATCATTCCCAAGAGCTAACCGATCCATCAGTTTTTCGATGGTTTTCATCATTGTTTCAAACTTGTCTTCTGGAGCAGAGGTAGAAGGTTTCTCTTCTTCTTTCAGCTTAGCCTTTTCCATCTTTGATTTCTTAGCAGCAATCATGTTCACCTCCACCTTAATTGCATCATTTTTCAAGTCAACAAGAGTAGCAGAATCCCTTTCTCTGAGTAAGAGCGAGAAATCTGAATCAAATGATTCAGCATATCTCAACTGTGCCAAAGCTCCAGGAGGTTTTAAATGAGCTGGAATAGAATTGTATATTTTATTAAACCTCTTAGAGAAATTTTGGACAGTTTCATCTGGAGCTCTTCTAAGATTGTTGTATTCAGTAAGAGCTTGGACAGGGTTGGTTCTGTTTCCCCATTTCCTTAGAAAGCTATCTTCAAATTCTGCCCAACTGTGAATACTTCCGGCTCTAAGGGCTTTGAACCATTTTCTGACTTCCCCAATGAAAGTTTGAGCAAACAATCTTAGTTTCACATCTTCATCATCAACTTCTTCTCTGTCAACAAAATTATTGAATCTATCTACATGTTCTTCTGCTGTAATGTCTTCATCTCCTCCCCATGTTGGAATTCTGGCAGCATATTTGCTAGGAAGGTCATGTAAAACAGCAGGGAGAGGTAGTGGAGCATACCTAGCAGGTATAGCCATGATGAATGGAGGAGCAGTAATAACAGGTATTGTATGACCGGTGGGACTAGAACTAATGTGAGATGGATTTCCTAGTACCTGAGAACTATTGGGACTAGTAGAGGCAGAGGATAAAGTGTTGGTACGAAAAGGATTATTTGGACTTTGCAAACCACTGACAAAGGAACTCCAATTTGGGAGGGGTAAACCAGTTTTGGACTTGAGTAAGACTTCAAAAGGATCAATCTCTTTGAGTTGGTTTAAATCTTCTTCCTCTAACAGTAATTCTGAAGTAACAACCTCCCAAATTTCCTCCTTATCTTTTTGTGACACTAATGATGAAGTATCGATGCCTATTTTTTGTAAATCTAAAATAATTCCAATAAGTTCTTCTTCGTTCTCAGACCTCAACAATACCTCATGAATTTTATCATCTACAATTTTATCTTCAGGACTTCTAGAAAATTTAGGGAACAAAGATTTCGAAAAATATGAAGTACCTAGTATATCAGGAAATCTTTGTCTGCTCCTTGAGATGGTGTTTGGATTATCCACAAGAGTAGGTAGATCTAGGTCAGGATTACTCCATGTATATCTCCGTCTCGAAGCCACCTTTTTTAACTTTAAAATTGTATGGAGCCACCAAGGTAGAATGCAGCCTCGATAAAATCTCCTGAGCTCTTGCTACCTTCAGAATTTTAGTCTCTTTGATTTCGGGAATGATTAATCTTCGACTCCCGGCAGACACACCAAAATGTTATCTCAAAATCAGGTCCTAATAGGCTACTGATCAGGTTGACTCTAAGTAACTATTTAAAACCTAGTTTAGACTGAGGCTTAGCCTCCTCAACCTGAGAGGGCTCTCTCAAAAAGGGGTTAATGATTTTGATTATAGATAAGATGGCTAACTCTTGTCAAACAACTGTGAGAATATGAATGGTGGAAACACATTTAACAACTATCCATTGGGCTTATGGAGTCAACAACATCTCAATATGACAATGAATTTAACTTTACATAGAAGTCAGGACATTCAGCATTTAAAATATTCAGAACATAACAACTCATATAGAATCACACAGTCTATGAATGCATACAGGAAGTCAGAGCACCTCAAGTGAATTCTGAGTGATTACACATTCATACCACTGCAAGAATTGGGAAAAGGACAAAATCACACATTCTAAACATAAAATCCCTCATGAATCCTGAGAAGTAAAGCCAAACATGTATTATCAAAACAAAGTTTTACATAAGCCAAATATCAGCCTTTTTCATAAAAATTTCCAACTCTGAGTACATTGCTGCTTCAGCTATATATAGAGTTCTTATTCTAACTGATTGAGATTCCTCCTCAAGCATGAGGGGAATTCGAAAACTACTTCTATTATTGATAGCTATTAAACTTTAACTACTTAATAAATACAACAAACTGTTAACTGGAGTTTTTTAGAGATCTAAATCAAATAGGACTCTAACTCCATATTACATGAATAATGGCTTTTATTAAGATAATTCTCTTTCTTTGACATTTGGTTCTCTTTCAGTTTGGCTCAAATGGGTGTTCAATGCTCCATGCTGATCTTGTATGCCGTATCCTCTCCACTGTTCAGAAATATAGGAAACTATCCTTGCTTTTCGGTTTTATGGTTTTCAAATCCACATAAGCCGGTCTTTCATCTTTGTTTTCCAAAACATGACGGGTGGCCACGTCTATTGATGTGCTGTCCACTGTTTTAAAACAAAAAACGCATTCAGGCTGTCTGAACCGTGCTTCAACTGCTTATGATATGACAAAATGCAAACTTGGATTCAAACCATTTTTCTCCACTTGTCTTAGTCTAATTGGTTGATGTAGCTTCAGATGTCTCCTTGCATACATTTGTCCCTCAAAATTTTCCCGCTTCTGCTTCAAAATTGGTTGATTTATATTGGAATCATCACCTTCAGCAATTTCGTAGCGTGCGACGAAACTGCTGAGTTGTTTAAAAGACATTGTTCTTAACCCGAAAATTTTATTAATCGAGCACTTTGTTGCCAAAACTTCCTTTAGACTTTCCAAAAACTGAATGGACATTTAGGCTTCTTCAAAAAGGTGAGATCAAGCAAACTCATCAAAACTCAAAACAAAATCTTACTTGAAAAGGTGATTTCATTTAGCAGATTCTTTAAGCTGGCTTAACTGTGCCTTTAGATCTTCTATTTGTCTCTTCATAACCTTATTCCCAGCTCTCAGTTGCATATTAATCATCCTGATGTATTTGGCTTCTTTGATTGCCGGCACTGTCCAAGTATGAAATTGCGTATTACAGTCAACCACCTCTACAGCTACATTCTCCTCCCATAGGGTTTTAATTCTGTAATAATTAGCTTGTATGAATGCATGTCTTCTAGCAACTTTCTTCAGTTTGGAAATCTCATGCTTGGCTCATTCCAATTTGCTTTTCAGGTCTGCTATATTGTCTTCTTTGGATGTGGTGACTGTTTTGCCTGTGTTCTTTCTTTGCTGGCGTTGTGTCTCTTCCCCTGTTTCCTCTGTTCTTGGTGGTGCCTCCTGTACTTGCTGAAATCTCCTTGTTATAGGTCTCCTGGGTTTAAAAACAAATTGTTCAACTTGCTCATCAAATTTAAGCCTTTTTGAGGCTTTGGTTTTCTTTGTACTCTCTTTTTCTAACTGCATCAATTCATCTTGAACTGGTAGGGACTCCTCAAAGTCAATAGCCTGCAACAAATCATTTAGACTTCCCTTTGAAACTGGACTTTCTTCAACCGCTACTGCTTTACCTTTTTCTTTAACCATCTGACTTCTTGTTCTTCTCCTTGAGACCACTTCAGCTGCACTTGTTTCAAGTACAATCTTTTTATGATGGGCTTTTTCCTTAGTTGATTGCTGAGGTGTGTCTTGAATGATGAGTGGTCGTACTGGCTCTCTCACTTGTTTTCTTGCTTGTAAATTTGGAACTCTCTTAGCTCTTGCTTCTGTTTGGAGCTCCGCTATTGTGAAATCTCTTGCAGGTAGAGGACTGAGGCCAGTCTGGCTTTTGAAGCCAGCCATAAAAATGAATGAATTCCAATCTTTGCCTACCTTTTGAAGCTCATCTAAGACCAGTAGTTTAATCAAACCATGACGAAACAAAAAGGTTTCACAATCCTCTTTCCTCAATTGTACCTTATCACACATCTTACTCAAACTATGGAATAGATAAAAAGGTTGATCAATGGAAACTTTCCCTGTGAAATGCAAAAGAAGCTTAAAATGGTACAAGTACACCTTGTTATACCTTCCTTCGCAAGTCAAATATGTTTGTATGCAGGTGAGTAAATGAGCATAATATTATTTGACATAGCTCCTGGGCACTACCTTACTTAAATCTGCATTTACAAACTCATTCTTTAAAAACTCCTTGCAAGGATTCATGTCAAATTTGAAATTTTTAAACCATTCCTCTTGTCCTCGTGGGATCTCTGTCACAGTGGATATAATCTCTGGCGAGACCTGCAATTCTATCGTGGCTACCTTTGAATTCAAGCCTGTGAAATTAAGCGCAAATTCTTTGGCTACCTGTGCATGTCCTCCTTGTAACTTCTTGCAAAAATTCCAGCACCCAGCTTTTTTGAATGCTTTCTCCACCTCTTTATTCCTTAGTGCTATATCCAGGCCTTCAGGCTCGTTCCTTAGACATTTTCCGGATCTGTGTTCCTTTTTCTCCATTAATCTTTCCAAAGATTTGCAAACAATGACTACTAGCTCTAGTTTGAATTGTAACTCAGCTTCTTTTAGAATTCTGCCTCGCTTGAATTTGCTGTCTCGCTTGATTTTCTGGCTCGCTTGATCATACTTGTATATGAACTTGAAATCTTGCCGTTTAAAATCTCTCAAATTGCAATCTTGCAGATTTGTTATTCATCCAAGATTAACAACCATCATTAAGATTTATGCACGGTGGCCTTTCTTGGAAATGATGATTCGTGCGTATCAACAGATCTAATGGTGGTGATAATGGCAATGAGGGGTGGAACGTGATAAGAGGAGTACATGAACTGACATGAGATGACACGCCCTGTGATTCATCTAACGGATTTGACATTTCGGGAAAGATTCGCTGCGAAATGTAAGAATCCCTGATTTCGCAGCGCAGTTAGTTTAAAATTTGAATAATGCGCTGCGGAATTGCCTAATAGGGTTTGCGCTGCGAAACTGCTAAACTATAAAAGCGCTGCAAAAACACTTTAATAGTACGCATGCGCTATGCAATTATCAAAAGACTTGGTGATTGACATAAGATGACACGTGGCTATGAAACAATGGTGAATGGAGGAGAACCAATGGTAGATAGGAATAAACTTGACTCATGACCTCTTAGAACTTCAGACTCTAAGGAAAAACAAAATTAAAGCAACATAGACTAGCACTGACCTTTGTCATCGGGCTAGGATGAAAAGTTACATATATCAGATCTCTTTTTTAAAGTGATAACACACTGATGTGGATCACCTATGTGTAATATGTACATTATGATTAGATTTTTGTAAACTCAACCTTAGTTATAATAAATAATTTTGGGAATTTGTAAATTCGAATACAATAAATTTTTACAGTTTGAAATTTTAATTAAATGTCAAAATGATGGGACCTAAATATATTTTAGACATTAGATTTGACATGCACAAATTTTTTCCAACTGTAAAATACAGGATGAAACTTGAAATACGTCCTGTAGGACGTCAATTTCTAGGCCTCGTTGGGGCAATTTTTTTTAATGCGTAGTCTAAAGAGGTGGAGGATTGGCTCGAAAAGTTATGGAAATTCCGGTCATATTTAGAGAAAATCTGGCAAGGATTTTTGTAAATCCAAGTTATAGTTGTTAAATTTTAAAATTTTAGATGTTCTAGATGTTATTGATGGTGCTTAATCCATTTCCACCATCAAAAACATGATTCAAACATCGCCTCTACAAGATTTTTTGAGTCTTTTTTCCCCAGATTCCGACCACTTTTGACCGTCCATGCAATTCCTCCGCCTGGTTAGACAACTCCTTTTTTTTAAAATAATATTTAAAATAAATGAAATGATAAATAATATATAATATAAAAAAATTATAAGAAAACAATATTTTTTAATTAATTAATAATAATTGTTCATTTTTATTGTAATTAGTTTTTTTTTTATATATATTTTTTTTATCATTAAAATTGAGTAGATTACGCAAACACAGTGGATTCTTTATAAAAAAATAAAGAGAATTCTTTTTTAAGAATATAAAACATATAGGATACAGTGTTTTTTTATTATTGTATGTTTCTTACATATAAATGTGGTTGAAGAATTTTTTTTTTTTATTTTTAATATTAATTTAATAAAATAATTTAAATATTGTTTTTTTAATTCAGCAGTTTAATATAGTTATTAAATATAATATTTTTTTTAATAATTAATCTATAATTAAATATTACTTTTCATTAATATAGTTGTTTTTTAATAATTTGTTTAATATATTAATAAATTAATTCATTAATTTAAATATATTTTTCAAATATAGTTGTTACTTAAAATTTTGGTCTCTACATTGTTCATGATCTGCTTTTTCATCTCGTCCTGATGATGAACCACACTTGTTGGTTTGAAACACGTTGGCCAAAAATTTCTCTTATGTGATTTCTACCAAAAAACTTTGCTTAATTCATTATGGATCACAAAAGTCTAAAAAAAAAAAAAAATCTTATAATTTTTTTTTAACTAAAATTTTGACAATATATCAAAATATAAAACTTCTAACCACCATCACTAGACACATTGTTACAATTATAAGAAAATTCTTTAAAAAACATGTAATCAATTGTTGTCTAACTCTTCTCACATCATCTATGTAATGAGAACATAATGAGAATAGAAACATATGTAATCAATGTAGTTCACTTATGAGCAAAGAATGCAGAGGTAGACAAAATGGAAACTCTAAATAAGACTCATAATCATTGTTGTAAGAAATATTTTTAATAGACTTATCCTTTATGTAACAGTCCAAAGTAAATATAAAGTTAATTTCTTAATTAAAATCATAATCAAACAAATAAGCACATACCTATATTACCTGTGATCGAAGTTTGCCAGATGACAACAAGGTTTTGGGGACGACTCTCCACCCAATCATAGGCTCAGTTATGCAAGGATTTGCTACAACTGGCCACCCCTGAGTCCTCAATCAACGTATTACTGCCAGTGACTCCTAGGTCTTAGAACACCATTCTCCCAAGAGAATCAAAGATAAAAACTCGAAAATGTGGAATGTCTCACATCCTCCTCACCCTCTAATAAATAGAGCAAACATTGGATGGGGAACGACATGCACACACTCCATGTGTCTACATGCAACTTTGATTTTTAGCTTTCTTTACTTTTATTTTGATGTTTTAGTTTTCTTGTTTTATTTCTTTTCTTTTCTTTAGCTTTCTTGTTTTATTTTCTTCTTTTCACTGCTTTTCTTGTGTTATTTCTATTTATTCTTATTTAGAGAATAACCATTTTTATTATTTTTATTATTATTTTAATATCATTTATGATTTATTATTTATATTATTATTTATTGTTATTTTTTTTATTCTATTTTTTTATTATTATTTGTTATCAGGGAGAGATATACATACTCTCCGTTAAGAACTCGTTCGAAGTTATATTTTTATTTTTTATTATTATTTATTATTTATTTTTATTTACTTCATGTTGCCAACATCCTCTGCTGAACTAGTATAACCAGCAAGCATTGAAATTCCCCAACACCCCGGGAAATCTCAAGGAATCTCTGTCCTTTTTCCCACTTTCGGCACCAGGCATAAGCCTGACCCGGTTTGCATCCTAGTCCAAGGATGGCCCCAAGGCTCACGTCTGACTCAGACCTCATCTGCCCCAAGGCGGGCATCTGTTCTGATACTCAATGACCCCGGGCATCTCGCAAGGCTAGCCCACTCCCCTCCACAACTACTAAGGCGCGGAGCCCTAGGCATCGAAGTCCTTTACATCCCTTCTAGAATTCAACATCCCAATCCAATAACAGACACCTAGCCTAGAACGTCAGGCACTTGGCCTCTTCAATATGGTCCCATAGCTCTTCAAGAGTTATACACAAAACAAAGGAACCACTGGCATATGTAATGTTGATTGAGTTTTGTCCCCAACCCATATGGTGTTACTTATTCTCCCTCATGCATATGGGCTCACACGAGATCATCAAATAAACTGGCCCTCACAGCCCAATGTGGAGTCTTGTCGATCATTATAGCTCAACATGCAACAATGCATTCGTTGTACCATCATAGTATCATAGAAAATAATCCACATGCCAAGTCTTGCATGTCATTATGAGAATATTCATCATTGTTAATCACAAAATAACAAACTGCAAGCTCATGCATGCCATTTGTATGCAACTATTACATGCTTCACCTTTTTCAATTATGATATGAACATATTGCATCAAAGATATATGATGACTTTACATAATAGATGAACCACATGTCCATAAACCTCATATTGTAGCATCATAAATCCTATGCAAATCATAAGGATACATTATCACTATAAAAACCACATGTGCATCATTATATCATATCAGTCAAGTATCTGCCTTAACTAAGTAAGCATTTCCACACATTTTAATTAAGTAAATAAGGAAAGTCTTGAAAAATAACATCTGCATCTTCCCAGGTAGCTGACCCTGGGCTATATTGGTCCCATTGGACCTTGACTTGCTCAAACTCATGGTTCCTGGGTCGATGAACCTAGTGGTCCAGTATACAAAATGGTTCTACCTAAAGGACTCCTTCCTCGGAAACCTGCAATTTTTCAAATTTCAAAACATGGGATGAGTCAGGCACATATTTTCGAAGTATAGAAACATGAAACACATTATGCATCCTTCTTAGATGGAATGGCAGCTCGAGCTTGTAAGCAACTAGTCCAATCCTCTCTAGGATCGTAAATGGCCCAACAAATATAGGGGATAGCTTTGTTCCCTTACCCATCCTAAAGGGGCTTTTAAAGGGTTAGATTCTAATAAAAACTTGGCTTCCTTCCTTAAAGTTTCTATCCTTTCTCTTTGCATTAGCATAACTTTTTTGGCGATCCCTGGCTTCTTTTAGTCTCTGTTTAATTGTGGCCATTTGTTCTTCCATTTCTTGGAGCATTTTAGGTCCCAACATGACTCAATTCTCTAATCGATCCCAACTTAATGGAGTACGACATGGTCTATACAAGATTTCGAAGGGAGCTGCCTATATTGAACTGTGGTAACTATTGTTGTATGTAAACTCCACTAAGGGAAGGCATTTCTCCCATTGGTTTTGTTGATCCATGACATACATTCTTAGCATGTCCTCCAACACTTGGTTTACTCTTTCTATTTGACCATCTGTCTCTGGGTAATATTCTATATTGAAATGTAGTTGTGTTCCCATATATTGTAATAAACTTTTCCAAAATATGGAAGTAAAATGAGCATCTCTGTCAGATATTATCTTTCGTGGTACTCCATGAAGGCGAATTATTTCTTTTAGGAAAATTTGAGTGATAATTGATGCTTCAAAGGTGGCCTTGATTGGAATGAAGTGAGCTCTCTTAGTTAATTTATCAACCACAACCATAATACAGTCATGTCTTTGGGATGTCATAGATAAGCCTGTAAGCCTCCAACAAAATCCATCGAAACAACTTCCCACTTAGTTTCTGGTATATCATGGGGTTGTAAAAGCCCTACCGGGTGACAATGTTCAGCTTTAACCTATTGACATTCTAAACATCGGGCCACAAACTTTGTTATATATCCTTTTTCATTCCTATATAGAAAAATAGTTGTTTTAAGTCTGCATACATTTTCTGGACTCCTGGATGTGCAGCATATGGAGATTGATGGGCTTCCTTTATTATTAAATTCCGAAGATCATCGTCCTCTGCGACGTAAACCCTACCCTTATATCGTAGCAATCCATCATTTTCTAAAGTGTATTCCTCCCACTTGGTCACCACAGGTAGCTCTTCTTGTAAGGAAAATTTTATTTGCTGGTAATGTGGGTCCCCTAATAGATGATTTAGAATCTGGCTCCTCAAGTCTATATTTATTGACGATATTGAATGAAGTGTAGGTCTCCTGCTTAAAGCATTTGCAAATTTATTCTCTTTTCCCTTTATATAGGATATCTTGAAATCATAATCACTACATAGCTCACTCCAACGTCTTTGTCGAGCATTAAGGTCCTTTTGTGTGAAGATATACTCAAGACTTTTATGATCTGTTCTTAATTCAAATTGATGCCCCATTAGATTATGTCTCCACAATTTGAAGGCCATTACAACTGCCACTAATTCTAGATCATGAGTTGCGTAATCGATTTCATGGTTCTTGAGTTTTCGTGAAGCATAAGTGATAACCCCTTCATCTTGCATCAAGACTACACCTAATCCTTCTTTTGATGCATCTGTGCATACAAGAAAGTTGTTGTCCATCTCAGGTACTTTTAATATTGGAGTCGTTGTTAGTCGATGTTTTAACTCATGAAATTCTTTCTCACACTCACTTGTCCATTCAAACTTAACGCCTTTCCTTTAGAGGTAGGTGATGGGATTATATGTCTGTGAGAACCTTTCTATAAACCTTCTATAGTAACTTGCCAATACCATAAAGCTGCGTACTTCTTTGACATTCCTAGGAGTGGGCCAAGACGTTATAGTTTCAATCTTACTTTAATCCACTGCAATGCCTTTCCCACTAATGGTATGGCCTAGATATTGAATTTCTTTCTCAAAGAAGGAACATTTAGAAAGTTTTCCATATAGATTATGTTCTCTGAGGCATTGTAATACCAATCTCAAGTGTTCTAGATACTCTTTCTCATTGCGGGAATAAATGAGGATGTCATCCAAGTACACTTGAACAAAGTGGTCCAGATATTTTCGGAAGACACTGTTCATCAAGTTCATGAAGGCTGCTAGGGCATTAGTCAAACCAAATGGCATAATAATAAGCTCCTAGTGTCCATATCGCATTTTGAATGTTGTCTTAGGTATGTCTTCCTCTTTGATTCTTAGTTGATGATAACCTGATCGTAAGTCTATCTTGGAGAATATTGAAGCTCCTTTTAGTTGGTCAAAGAGGTCATCTATTCGAGGCATGGGGTACCTATTCCGAATGGTGGCCTTATTTAGATCTCGGTAATCAATACATAACCTAAGAGTTCCATCCTTCTTCTTTACAAAGATCACTAGTGCACCCCAAGGTGACACACTGGGTCGTATAAAACCTTGATCAAGAAGTTCTTTGAGCTGTATACTCAATTCATTAAGCTCTAGAATAGTCATTTGATAAGGTGTTTTGGATATGGGTTCCACTTCTGGTTTCAAAGTTATGGAGAAATCAATTTCTCGAATTGGAGGCAAACCTGGTAGCTCTGAAGGGAATACATCTACAAATTCGAAAAGTAGTGGGTGCAACTTATCCGAGGACTTCTCATTGGTAGGAACCATTTCTACCACATAAATCCTGCACCCTTTCCTCATACACTTATTAACTTTCTTGGCTGATATGAGGCGCAACGTAACATCACGTCTAATCCCTTTTATTACTTTGGTTTCTCCTTGGTCATTTTTTATGAGAACTGTCTTATTATAGCAATCCAATATAGCTTGATGGGATTCAAGCCAATCCATTCCCACAATTAAGTCATACGTCCCTAGAGTCGTACTATATAGGTTCATCTTGGTATCACACCCCCCAATGTTAACACTACAATCTCTTACCATTGACCCTACTGATTGCGAAGAGCCTAATGCCATTTCTACCATTCTAAAGTTACATTGCTCATGAGCTGTCAATCCACATCTAAGTATTGTTGAAGACGAAATAAAACTATCAGTGCCACTTGGATCAATTAACACAGATAGAGGTATGTTATTGACCATACCTGCAGACTTTACTACAGTGGCTTGGTGGTCAGCCTGGCAATGGTTTGTGGTTGCACGAATTCGATGTGGGTTTTGTGGTCTTCCTCCTCTTGCTTTGTATTCTTGTTGTTTAATCCCTGTTTGATAGTTTGGAAAATATTTTCTATAATGTGGACCTTTACATTGCTAACATTCTACTTGTTCCTACTGCTTACGTTGTACTTATCCTTGGCCACCAAATCTTCTACCCCAGCCACTATTCAAGTAAGGCTAACCCTTACGTCCTCCTAGAGGCGATTGAGAAGTTGTGCTAGCGATTCGAGAAATAGTGTTTTGTCTTCCCTGGAATCTATATGGCTGCCCCCCTAGTTTATTTAGCCTCATTGTTGAATGTTCCTTTCCTGAATTTTCATCAACCACCATTTGCTTCTTCATATTTATCTTCCTCAGGACTTGTTTGGCTAAACTAGTGGTTGTTGCCATAGTGGTGGGTTTCCACATGGTGGCTTCTGCTCGAACTAAGGGGTTGAGTCCATGCAAGAATCTTTCAGCTTGACATTTATCATCAACCATATAGTCCACGTGATGGACCAACGAATAAAATCTAGCTTCATAGTCCTCGATAGATCTACCATTCTGGCGTACTTCATGGAAAGCACCTACTTGTTGGTGTTTGTACTCTTCTAATAGGTACCTAGTTCGGAAGGCTTCCTCAAACATTTCCCAAGTGACTTGCACTGGGGTGACTTGCATCTTTGTTTCTTCATTTACCCACCATAATAAAGCATCTCCTTTTAGTAGACTCATTGATGGGCCTTTTCCCTAGAAGTGTATACCTTAAAACTAAGTGCTCTTTTTCACCCATTACCCATGCTTCTGCTTTTCAACCCCCTTCTAGACCCGTAAACTCTGGTAATTTGGATTTTTGGACTGCTTTCATAATATCAAGTGTTTCTTGTCCATCTTTGGCATTGAATTGAGAATTTAGGTCTTGTCTTTGTTTTTATTCCAATTCCCTTAGAACATTTCCTTGATCTCGTCCTTGACTTGAGACCCAATCCTTAAAGATATTGGTCATTTCCCCAAGGGAATGTAATATAGCTTGCTCAACTGGGGTTCCTATCTCTGAAGTGGCGAGAGGTGGTGTTTCCACCTCAGGGTTGTTTCAGGTTTGTCTTCGACATTTAGGAGCCATGATCTACCCTGTGATATTCAGTTAAATTATACATTACTTTCTTACTCATATGCCAAAAGCTACAATAAATTTAGAATATGTCCAAATTTAAAATATACATTTAGTTACTCAATTGAATTACAATACTTAAACCATAAATTATCACAAATTTCGTAGTATAGAAACATGAGCTAGAAAGATATAATATTGTCAGAATAAAACTTAGAGAATTGGATCAATGTAAAATAAAACAAAATTTGAATGAGTAAAGCATAAGAATATTGGTGGCATTATTGTGTTAAGAAGGTATTGAATTTTGGAAAGAAACATTATATGTCACAATAATATTAATTCTACAGATTCATGACTTTAAGGATAAAGATAAATTGAAATGTTGTGTTAAGTATCTGTTTATGCAATCATTACTTATGTAAAAAAAATAAATGGATTGTTTTAAAACAAATTGTTAAACAAGTGTATCTTCATATTCTTATGACTATTCTAAGAAAAATTATGAAATCAAACCATCAAAGAAATATTCCACACCGTAACAAGAAGAGACACCACCACCCGACCCAGAACCGGATCAAATGACTAGGAAGGTTATCCCTCCCCAACACAAAATAAAATCACATTATTAATTATATGGCCTACCTGCAAGCACACCCGCAAAGGCAACACCATACCAAATCCCTTAAATTACAATACATTTAGCCATATTAATTTCCCGGATAAGACATAAAATTGCCTGCATGTGTACAGAAACCCAATACGTCATATTAAACGCAGGCAAGGGTGCAACATATCTGCTACTACAACTGATACACCTGTTACATATGCTAACTTCTAATATCTCATAAACAAACATGATGCTTGCCTGAATAAGAAATGCTCGATTGAAAGCGTAGAATGAGGGGTCATATTGCACAACAACGGCCAATGTTTATCGATCAAGACAGCACAATGTCTAGGAGGTCTACATCAAATATGGATTCAGACCTTACGAGAAAGGGGGAAAATCAAATAATTTCAATATGACTGTAGGCCAAGGGAAACTAATAACAAATCTTCTAACATCGTCATACCGAAGAAAAAAAATGGATCGAAGCATTTCTATAGTCTTAATGCTATTTTCCAGAGTGATGAAGTCACTGCAATTAGATACGGATGCACACATCGCATATCAAGTTTTCCACTTTTCTTTTTTGTCTCGCTTGCTAGAAGACCCGAAAACCAACAGATGCGCTCCATCGGCGAAGCCACTCTGAAGTATTGAAGACCATCATCAAAGATGATTGAAAAGTTGGGTGTGAATGCAATACTAGTTCATTCATTGGATTTTTGGACTGCTTTCAGGATAGCAGTTCTTATTGATGAATTGGAGAAGTTGAAACAACCTTTTAGTAATGCTCTCAGGGAAGAGTTTACAGAACGAGAGAGGGAATTCATGGATTCTGTTCTCAAGAGACCAGACGAAGACATCAACTCTACAAATGGTAAGGAACACAGTTCTGTAACTGATAAAGAACATAGCTTCGCCAATGGTGGAGGCTTAAATAATGAGTATTCTAACGAAAAAGGAATTATGACAAATGGATGCTCCGAAGAGTCTAGAAAGGGTCACGAGGAGAGTTCTGCAGTGGAGCAATGCCTTCTATGTAATTATAATACCAAGCGGATCCAAACATATATTGGGAGACTGAGAAAATCTGTGCAAACTAATATTAGTTTGAATGGCATGCGTTGGAAGCTTCTAAGGTTTTCAGATGACCATCCAAGTGCAAAACCAAATTGAGTTATGACCTCATACAGTGATGAATTTCTTACATTAGAATCAGACAGACAAGTTTTTCTCATAAAGAACAAGATTAAGAGTTAAATGCGCTTAGTGCGAGTGTTGAGAGACTTGGGGGTGTTGGTCTCACATTACATGAGGAGCTCATGGGACAGGAAAGGATTATGGCTCTCTCGATATAATTACCGTGCAGACCTCTTGAAGGTTCTGTATTTTGCAAAATTATTCAATGTCACGGAAGATGCTATAGATCATCTTCGAGAAGAAGATCTTTATGCATAATCGATTATTGGATCATTTATGACATCGAGGCCACCTAATGCAACTACTTCACACAAGGATGCCTTTCAGATTTGTGTACATCATGCAAGGCAGTGGTTGTGCGACTCAGACCAGCCCATTCATCCAAACTCTACTCTTTCTTATAAGAATTTGAGGGAGAGACTAAACAGAATTCTTGACAAACAAACAAAATAAAAAATTCCCGGACAAAAATGAGTCTGCAAACAATGGTTAACGAATTAATGAAAACAAATCAGAATTGCGGAAATCTAGAAACCCTGATTCCAAAGTTCAGTTGCCATGGAAATTACTCGTAGGAAAATAAGCATCCTGTAACTTTCAAAAAAACAAGTCAAGTTAAATATTCCAACAAAATAAATAAATAAATAATTAAATAATTAAAAATTAGATGCCCATAGCCCCTAAGGGTTGAGCCCTGCTCTGATGCCATATGTAACAGTCCAAAGTAAATATAAAGTTAATTTCCTAATTAAAATCATAATCAAACAAATAAGCACATACCTATATTACCTATGATCGAAGTTTGCCATATGAAAACAAGGTTTTGAGGACGAATCTCCACCCAACTGTAGGCCCAATTGTGCAAAGATTCGCTAATTGGCCACCCCTGAGCCCTTAATCAACGTACTATTTCCAGTGACTCCTAGGTCTTAGAACACCATTCTCCCAAGAGAATGAAAGATAGAAACTCGGAAAGATGGAATGCCTCCCATCCTCCTCACCCTTTAATAAATAGAGCAAACATTGGATGGGGAACCACATGCACACACTCCATGTGTCTACATGCAACTTTGATTTTTAGATTTCTTTACTTTTCTTTTGATGTTTTAGTTTTCTTGTTTTATTTCTTTTCTTTTCTTTAGCTTTCTTGTTTTATTTTCTTTTTTTTCCTGCTTTTCTTGTGTTATTTCTATTTATTTTTATTTAGAGAATAACCATTATTATTATTATATTATTATTATTATTATATTATTATATTATTATTATTATTTTGTAATATATTTTATTATCATTTAATGATTTATTATTTATATTATATTTTATTATTTATTATTTATTATTAAGGGGCGGGATATTAGACTTTCGTGGCTCACTTCTAGCAGAATAATACAAAATTAGACAAAATGTAAATGCTCTCAAAATTTGATTATCTGGAATAAAGAGCTCAAACATAGTATTCCAAGAAATCCCTGCTAAAATATGGACAAACCCAAATGGAGAATATGTCAAAAAAATTCAACAACATCTAATAATTAAACTACTCGTTAAAAAATGTGTCATAAAAGGGGTAACAAAACTACGACATCATGGAAGTGATGTTGTGGATCTCCTTTGTTGTGGCACTAGGGTTCAACCCTAGTTGGTCGCTTCTCCTAACTTTTGTAGTGTTTTGCAGATGATGGATTTCTTGGCTACCATGGCTCCTAGAATCTCATCCTCTATTGGGGCTCCACCCTTTCCTTTGCTCCAATCCTCAATCTTGCCTTCCTCGTCAGATGGAATCAAGTCCTCGTTCTTTGTAATGGGGAAGAGTGTACCTTTCCCCATGGCAACAAGCTCATTTTCATCCTTTTGCTTAAGATCTTATTGTTGCTAAGGGAGATTCTTCATCGTTGACATTCATGTTGGCTAGATTATTTAAGCCCTCTACTTCAAAAATGGTTGGAAAGTGTTCCTTCTCCCTCAAGCCTGGAGGCTCTCGTCGGGTGGCACATCCTTTGTCATTTAGCGACATTGTGAAATCTGCATCTAATAGTTAGTCCTTTGGGTCGCCCCCTCCCTCCTTTCATGATATAATGAAATCAGACTCTAGTTCCTCTTCCTTTGGGATGTTTGTTCTCAAAGCCCCCTCAATAGAGGTCCCTTTAATGGTTGAGGCTTTGAGTGAGGAATTTTTTTTTTTTCAAAACCTGACTTGATTTGCAGTTTCAATGGCTTGTGACTAAGGCTAATCAATCTCCACTCTTGGATTTCTGAGCAATGGAAACCCTTACTATCTGATGATTTGAACATCTATCCTCTTGAAAGAGGTTTCTTTGTTGTAATCTTTGACATAGTTGAATATCTTGTTCTGATTTCTGAATCTGGTCTATGGTTTTGGGGCAATGTAGGGCTCTCTTTATAACCATGGTTCCCCTCCTTTGTCCCTATTACGGCTTCAATCTCTACTGTTATAGTTTGGGTAAGGCTCGCTAACCTCCCTTTGCATATGTCAAATCTTCCTTCATTTACTGCAATTGGTAATGACCTAGGCAATTTCTATTGCCATTGTAATGATACAAAATACTATTTGAAGCCCACACGTGCTCACATTTGTGTGGAAATGGATTTTCCAAAGGATTTCCTATTACAATTAAGGTAAAATGTCGTAACTATTTATGGGAGCAAAAATTGTATTACGAAAATGTTTATTTTCTCTGTAGATCTTGTTATGATACTAGGAATTCCCTTAAAAACTGCTCCAAAATAGGGAAGAATAAAGTAAAGAAAAAAATTTGGAAACCATGATGGTGGGAGGACACCAATTTAGATCATTATACAATCTCTAAGGAGGTTCCTCCTCCGATTCTTTGTAACAAGGTCAATCTGCAAAAAGATTAAAAAATCTTCAGAGCTCAAGATTGCTCCTCCTAAAAATCAATGTTTTTAGCAATAAATCAAGTGAAAATGGGTAGCGCTGTGGAGGTTTCTAACATTTCTATGGAAGATGGTAATCCAAATGTTTATTCAGAGAATCCTTATGAAAAAAGAAAAGAGAGAGAGACTTTCAGGGCTAAAAATTCAATATTGGACAAGGGCAAGAATTTTTGCTCAAAGTTTGAATCCTCTTAGTATGTTTCTCTAGAAGTTCAAAAAGGTTCTCTCTTAGGTTGATTAGTTAGAAGTGCAAGAGACTTAATTGGACCAAAATAATGAAACTGAGAGTAGATGTCATTCAAAGAATGGTGATATATTAGATTCTTCAAAAAACTTGGGTTGGACCCAAAAGGAAAAAAATATGAAAAATAAAATCTCCAAGGATAACGAGAAGCCATTCTATGCTAAAATGACACCAATTTGAGAATGGGATGCAAATATATCTGGATTTCAGGGGTCTTTTGGAAAGTTTTTAGGTGGAATGGGAACAAATTTTTGTATTAAAGAGTTTTCTTGTAAGGATTTTGGTTAATTTTGTGTGCTCCCAAATATTCAAGGAATTTTGGTAGCTATCGCTCTTAGAATAATTTTAATGGTTTTGAGCCATAGCCCAACTTTATTAATATAATGTTAGGTCCCCATAATACTAGTGTAGCCCCCATATTGCCATTGTTGTGCCCTTACATTATTATCGTTATGTAGGCCCTAATTATGTTTGACCCTTAGATTCTTATACATACCAAAAGGTCTTGTCATTTGAATCATCCAAGAATTGTTCATTTATGTGATGTAAAGTGAGGTTTCCCCCTCGAAGTGGCTTATTATCTAGTCATTGATATTTTTTTCTTATATTTATGTGTTATTTTTTTATCTGGATACATAACATTTGGTATTAGAGCTCTTGATCCTAGGGTTTTGTTGCTTCAAACGGGTCATCTTGGCATTTTTCGCTATAATTTTTTTGTACAACTCCTAAGAGTGTTTTTTTGTTGAAATTTTACACTTTCCTTCATCTCTGCTTCATTAGAAGCTTCTTCTTACTATTTTCTGAAAATGGTCGAGTCTCAAACTAAATTTGTTGATCCTACAATAGTTGTATGTTTTCAACTTTTTCAACGTCTTTTTTCGAAGAGAAGATTCATCAATTTTTATATCTCTGTTAATGATGATCTTGTGTGCAAAAGGATCCCACAACCTATATCCTTTCAGAACGTCATCATACCCAACAAAGACATAGATATTTGGTTTTGGGTCTAATTTGGAATGTTCATTCTTAGGAACAAGAGCATAGGCATCACAACAACAACAAAAATAAATTTGAATAGTTACATGACTAACACGACCAAACTTCTTCGGGAATTTTACAGTTAATAGAAACTAAAGGTGATCTATTTATCAAATAACAAGTAGCGGTTATTATTTTTTCCCACAAATCCTACACATTAGTATTGTTAATCATGATGTTGTCTCTTTCCATAAGAGTCATGTTCATATGTTCATCAATGCTTGAGGAGTATAGAAAGTGATTTTGTGTCTAACAATCCCTTCAACCTTACAATATCTTCAAATTCTAAGAAAGTAAATTCATTGTTATTTTCATTTTTAAATATTTAATTATTTTGTATGTTTTCTTTTCCACTGTAACTTTAAACTATTTAAAAAACATTAAATGCAACATCCTTTCTTTTTAACATGTAAACCCAAAATTTCTTGGAGTATTCATCAATCAATGTTACAAGATAGGATGCACCTCCATAAGTTGTTGTAGGAGATGGTCCCTAGAGATCATAATGAATATAGTCCAACTTCCTTGACGATTATGACTATCGGTTTTAAATTTTTCTCAAGATTGTTTCCATATACACAATGCTTGCAAAAATTCAAATTCAAAAATTTAAAATTAGGAAGTAATTTTTATTCATCAATACCTAAAGGCCCTTCTCGCTCATGTGACCCAACAGTTCATGCCATAGGCGAATAACTTCTCTTTCCTCCTCAAATACAACGGTTGCCTCATTAGCATGAGTACTTCATTTAAGTCTATAAAGGTTTTTGATCTTCTCTGCCTTCATAAAAACCATGTCACCCTTTGCAACTTTCAGTGCTCCACCTTGAACTATGTATTTGAAACCATCTTAATCCAATATTCCCAAAGAAATCAAATTCTTCTTCAACTCATGTACATGTCTGGCATTTGTCAATTTTCTTATCGTACCATCATACATTTTTATTCTAACATTTCCCACCCCAATAGTTTGACAATATACATTATTATCCATAAGCATAAAACTTCCATCCACAATTTAATATGAAGTGAACCCCTTTTTGTGTGGACTCATGTGATGAGAAGCATCTGAATCTAACAATCAATCTTAGAAATGCTAAGAAACAAGACAAATGGACAAAAAGTCGTCTAGCATACCTAACTCGACTTGATTGTCCTACTTCTTTGATTTTTCACCGGACTCTTATATTTTTGGGAATTCCTTCTTGAGATGCCTTATTTTTTTGTAGAACCAACATTTTGCTTTACCCTTCTTGCCTCTTGGTTTCTCCCCTTTCTCCCTGGATCGACCTATGGATACAATAACTTCTAGTGTGGAAGTTTCAATGCTTTAATTCCTCATCACTTCTTCAGATAAAAGAGCTCCCACAACCAAATAAAAATATAGAGAATTAGTTGTGCTCAAACTGATAGAAATCACAAAATCGTCCTAGGACTAGGGCAAGGGGCATAACAACGTAATGGATTTATCTTCTTCTTCAAATTTTACCTCCTGATTAGTCAAAAGGAAAATAGTAGTATTAAATACATTTAGGTGGTCTATAATCTTAGTGCCCTCCTTCATCCAAAGGTTGTACAACTTCCTCTTCAAGTAAATCATATTGGTTAGAGACTTGGTCATGCATAAACTCTCTAATTTTCTCCACAAACCTCCTATTGAGCTCTAGTCTTTAGAAATGTTGAAGAGAACGTCATCCGACGAGCACAACCTAATGGTAGTGAGAACTCGGACATCCAAGTCCTCTTAGCCCAAATCAGTCATGCCAATAGGTCTCTTTCTTGCCCCATCTAACACTTTGTGCAACCCTTGTTGTACCAATAAATCTCCTACCTTCAGCTTCCATACTACAAAATTATTTTTTGCAGTGAATTTATCCACCTCAAACTTGGCACTGGTCATTTTTTCCATTTTCCTCTTACATGTGCTTCTTTAGCAATGAAAAATAAAAATAAACTACTACTCCTCTTTACTTTACATACTAATTTCTGGGTTTTTTTGAAGTTCTGATATGAATCCTTCAACTAGGATTTTTTCCACATATATAAAAAATTAAAAATTTTGTAGGGTTTACTTGACCAAGGGTTTTGTTTGTAGAAAATTCTTCAGAAAAAAATTCTTCACACAATAAATTCTTCATTATTTATTTATGCATTAATTGTTTTTTTTACTTTAGACTATTTTAAAACATACTCGAATCCTTCAAATGAAACTTGCATGGCTAGGGTTTGGTGTAGAATCCTCAAATTCAGCCCCTTTTTCTGACACAGGCAGGCTCAACCTTTTGTCTGTCTACTAACTCACGTCTATATGCAAAACCCATTTTTAATAGTGGAAAGTCAAATCCTTCCTCTAATGGTATTTCATCAAATCTCAACACAAAAATCTTTAACCCCGTTCTAGTCCTTTACAACCTCACCATTATGTGGTTTCCTCTAACAACTACCCATGACCAACAAATCAGCAATCGCTCCTTTTTCAAAGTTGGTTGAGTCTGACTTCCCTTCGTATCTACCCATGACCCACATATTTTTTGTCTTTGCAACGGCTCAATGTATCACAATCAACAAATATTTTTGGTGATTTCCACACTAGGCCCGCCTCACAGCTGTGTTTTTCTCTCTACAATGATGATGCTTGTTCACGATCCCTCTATGTGTCCTCCTATGTGGTTGAAACGAGTTCACATTGTATTTCACAACCCTCACACCTACTTGGCAGTGATACCACTTGGCAGGATCTTTGAGCCTGTAAATTTAATTTAACAAAAAGAAAAATGCACATACAAGCAAGAAATTGATTTCATAAACATAGACATGGAATATATGAAATAAAACTTTGACAATGTATAAAAAAGACCTCCATACGACAAAGAATTAATATACTTTTATTAATTATAATAAAACAATAATAAACACTATTATGAAGATATACCTCATGCTATACATGTAATTTATTTTCACTATTTTTTTATAATTAATATTTAAAAATAATTTAAATTATTTTAAATGTATCAGAGTTAATATGCTATCTCATTCAAACATAGCATATCAAAAATTAGCTGCCAACAAACAAATTCAATTCAAACATTAACATTATGATTATGATATAACATATCAAGTAATGTACTAACAAATACGATTTAATATAATTATATATACAGCACAATAAAATATATATTAAGTAATTTTCTATTAAATAATAATGACGTGAAATGTTATTTTGTAATATATCCTTTCAAAAAACACAAAATTGGAGAATATATATATATTTATTTATTTATTTATGATTGAGAACAGCGCTTGTCCCTCAGACTTCGAGCCACCGGCTTTTAAGCTTAACCACACTCCAAAAGCTTTGTTGGGTTTATTTTCTCACGTATGCATTGATTATAATATTGTGGATAGGTTGAAGTCTCGTAGTATTGTCATGTCCATGTTATCGTAAGTTCAAGTAGTAATACAGGTGGGTTAAAAATGTGGAAGTACAGATGGAAGTCGGTTATTTTTTGTCAATAAAGATAAACGAAAGTGATAAGGTCGTTTATATTTATATTTTAAAAATGAATCTTGATTGAGTGAGTCCTGGTACTTGAGTTGGAATATATATGGGTTAGTTTAAAGTTTATAAATTATTTAAAAAAAATAATAGAAATTTTGATAAGATTATGATAAAATTTGATTGAAATTTTGGATTACAATTATTAAATTTTATGATTTTGGGTGTTTATAATGGTGTTGAATTCATTTTCATTATCAAAAAATGATTTAAATGTTTGTTTTTTTTTAAACCAGATTTTAGCAAAAAATTTGTCTTCCAGGTAAACAATGCCTATAACTAAAAATGAGTTAAAAATGATAAAAATTATAAGAAAAAACAAAAAAAGTCAAAGATTAGAGACCCAAAAATTAAAAATTAAAAAATCTAAAAAATTATGATGTGTGTGTGTTGAGATAAAACATTAAACATCTTTATTTTTTGTCTATAAAATTTGGTGTATATTAAAATCTGATTTTTGTATTATTTTATTGGTGGAAAAAATTAAAGTTAGCTTCCTAACTCACTTGACAAAAATAAAAATTAATAGAAGAATGAATTAATATGAAGTCAAAAAAAACTACAACATGTATAAATAGACATTATTTAACAAGATATTATATTATCAAAATTGTTTTTTTTAAGTTTTTATAAAGGGTTAGATATGTTCTAAAAGAGTGATTTAAGTTTTGAAATCACTTGCCGTTTATATAAAAATAAATATTATGAAATCTTAATATAAGGGTTATATTTTCAACAATCCATGACTCTCAACTTTGAAGTGTTTAATTCTAGTTAATATATAATAACTAAATCATTTTCTTATTCTTTTAGCACATTAAATATATTACATGTTTTTAGAAAGATAATCTTACCATTTGGTATATGTATAATTTTAAGTATTACTTAAGATAAAATGTGAACAGAATTGAAAAGAAGGAGATGTAGCTCACAGGTGTGGCCCTGCACTTGGAGACTACACTCAAAACAAAGAGATCACTCTCGTACACTCTATTAATCATCAATGAAAGATTACATCATTAAATACAACTTTAGAAATCAGGGAGTTGCAACCAAACTCCTAAATTCTAGGAACAAATCCTAAACTAAGGAGATACGTTACAACTATGTAACCATTTCTCTATTAATACAAAATAATATTTAATTATTTTCAAATTCCCCCCTTAATGGAGAAAGGGTTGTCCTGGACTCCTAACATCCCTCTAAACAATTCAAACTTCACACATGCAAGAGGCTTTGTAAAAATATCAACCACATTGTCACAAGTTTTACAATATTCAACAAGAATTTCCTTTGATTATACTTTTTCTCTGATAAAATGGAGCTGAGTGTCTATATGTTTGGTGTTTTTATGAAACACTGGATTGTGTGCCAATTTAATGGTGCTCTGGTTGTCGCTTTTGTTGGAGAAAGAATTCTTCTATCCTTTTCCTACATCATTGAGAAGCCTTCTCAACCAGATCGCTTCACACGTCACTGCACACAATGCTTGATACTCAGCTTCACACGATGACAAAGCTATAGTACTTTGCTTCTTGCTGCTCCATGCTATGACCCTGGATCCTACGCTGAATGTGTAACCTGTGATGGACTTTCGATCATCCAAGTTACTTGCCCAGTCTGAATCTAAAAAACCTGCTAGAGTAACATTAGATGCGTCAGTGTATAAAATGCCATAGTTAATAGTACCACAAAGATACCTCAACACGCTTTTTGCTGCTACCCAGTGACTTTCAAGTGGTTTCAACATGAATTGGCTCAACACACTAACAGAGTATGCCAAGTCAGGTCTGGTTGTTGTAAGATATATCAAGCTGCCAACCAGCTGTCTGTACATTGTAGCATCAACCTCTTTAGTGCCATCGTCACTGCTCAACTTCAGATTTTGCTGCAAAGGTGTCGCTGCTGATCTACACTGATCCATACCAAACTTTTCCAATAGATTTCTGGCATACTTCCCTTGGGTAAGAAAAGGTTGTCCAGTATCTCTACATACTTCTAATCCCAGACAGTAATGAAGGCTTCCGAGATATTTCATCTCAAAAACTTGTGCCATAAGCCTTTTGATTCCTCTGATTAAATCATCTGCATCTCCTGTTATAATCATGTCATCTACATACAAAGAAATCAAAATAATCTGCCCCTGATTATTGTACCTGGTATACAAATTTGGGTCATTTAAACTTCTATGAAAGCCATACTCTAAAAAGAAAGAATCAACATTTTCGTACCAAGACCTGGGTGCTTGCTTTAAACCATATAAATCCTTTTTCAATCTGCAAACAAGATGTTCCTGCCCCTGCTTTACAAACCCTTCTAGCTGTACTAAGTAAATTTCCTCTTTTAAATCACCATTTAAAAATGCAGATTTAACATCAAGTTGGTGTAATTCCCAATTACATTTAGTAGCTAAAGCAATAAGCATTCTGATTGTATTTAACTTTGCTACAGGTGCAAAAGTATCATTAAAATCTATACCTTCCTACAGTGAATATCCTTTTACAACTAGCCTAGCTTTTAATTTCTCTATACTTCCGTCTGCATTCATTTTTGGTTTAAACAGCCATTTACATCCTATGGGTGTTTTATTCTTAGGCAGCTCAACTAAATCCCAAGTATTATTTCTAAGAATTGATTCCATCTCTTCATTCATTGCAGCCCTCCACTCCTTAAATTGATTAGCTTCTTTGTAATTAGTGGGCTCTACAATGTTCAAAACATTTGACATCAAAGCATAGTCTCTCAATTTTAATGGCTTTTGAGTCTTCCTACCTGATCTCCTTGGTAGGGGACTTACCTCAAATTTTGTTTCTTCAGCTATAACTGGCTTGCATTATCACTTCTTCCTGTTCTTTTTGCTCTTCTTTCTGCTCCTGCTCTCTTTCATCCTCGCTGCTTTCCTCCAACAATAATGGAATGTGCCAATCATCACCAATGTCATCTTTCCCTTCTTGTACCTGTTCATGAACACTACATCCCTGCTTGAAAATGTCTTACGAAACTCAGGATTGAATAATTTATATGCTTTAAATTCTGTGCCATAACCAACAAAGATGCATCTAACTGCTTTAGGGTCTAATTTCTTCCTATCAGCTTTGGGTATATGGGCAAATTCTTTTGACCCAAATACTCTTAGATGATTTACTGCTGGTTTAAATCCATATAAAGCTTCAAAAGGACTTTTGAAGCCAAGATACCTGGTAGGACTTCTGTTCTTCAAATATATAGCAGTGTTAATAGCCTCTGCCCAAAAACTATTAGATAAACCCTTACCTTGTAACATGCTCCTTGCGCACTCCACCAAGGTTCTGTTTTTGCACTCTGCAACTCCATTTTGCTGTGGTGTGTGTGGCACTGTATACTGCTGAACAATCCCGTGAGATTTGCAGAATTTCATGAATTCCCCTAGCTTGTATTCTCCCCCTTGATCTGATCAGAGAATTTTTATACTCTTACCAAACTGTTTTTCCACCAAGGTTTTAAATTCTATAAAGCACTGGAAAGTTTGACTTTTCTTACTCATAAAATAAACCCATGAATATCTAGTGCAATCATCAATAAATAAAAGAAAATAATATGCTCCTCCTAGCGACCTTGTCTGCATAGGTCCGCATATATCAGTGTGCACTAGTTCTAAAATATTTGTTTCCTTCCTCCTATCATGCACAGGAAACTGTTCTCTATGAATTTTACCTAAGGCACAACCATCACAATTTAACTGTATATTACGAAAGATAGGGAGCCCCTCAACCATACCTTTCTTCTGCAATAACATGAGGTCCTGCAAATTCAAGTGACCGAACCTCTGATGCTAGAGATGTTTGGTTGTCAATCCTCCTGCAACCATGGCTCGCTTTGGTATACTCTTTGCATCTAGTCTGTATAGGCTTCCAACTCGCATGCCTGTTGCAACTATTTCATTCCTGCAATCCTTTATCACACAATGAGTCTTGAAGAACTCGACTTGCATATCTTAATCAACCATCATGGATACAGATATCAGATTTTTCTTAATTCCAGGTACATATAAAACATTTTTAAGGTGACTAATTTTTCCATTTGTTAACTTAACTGGAATCACCCCATAACCTTTAATCTCGTATCCACTATCATCTCCTAAATAAATTTTTGATCCATTTGTACTTTCTTCAAGGCTATCAAAAAATTCCTTTTTACCTGTCATATGTGAGGATGCTCCGAAATTGACATACCAAATATCGTCCTCATTAGATGCTGAAAGGGCATAGTCGACTGTGAACAATCAAAATTCATGACTGAAATCTTCTTCTTCAATAAAATATCCTCTGTGCTTTGCATTTGCGTGCTTTCTGTCTGCATCTTAGCCTGCTTCTTAAAGAATTCATTCTGTATATGACCCTTCTTTCCACAATAATAACATTTCTTTACAGAATGATTTGCAAGCATACCTTTATGAGAATTCTTCTGTGATGTTCCTCCTTTCTGATGTGACCGTTGTTGTGGCTGCTTTCCTCTGAATGGTCGCCATTTCGCCATCAGTGAAAGATCATCACTCTGGGGGTTCAGATTCTGCTGTCGCTCCTCCTCTTGCAGCAAGATCCCTGTAAAATCTTCAAATGTGGGCACTTTCTCCCTTGCCGCCAATCCAGTGACAAACATTTCAAATTCATCACACATCCCACTCAATGTGATTGAGACAAGATCAGAGTCAGACACCGCCTCTTCGATGTCTGCCAATCCATTTTTCACATCTTTAATTCGCGCAACAAATGCAGCAACAGTCTCCCTTTCGTCCATCCTCATTGAAAATAGCTTGCTTTTAAGCGCCATAATTCGACTTGTGTTCTGGGTCTAATACAGATTCTTGATGGTCGTCCAGATCTCCGTGGACGTTTTACATTCTCTAATGTGTGGGATAATACTGTCCTTCACGGATATCTTCAACAAAACTTTCGCCTTGTTCTCTCATTTCTCCCATTCTTGCTCCTGTGTCCCTGCATTCGGCTTCAGCTCGTCGCTTGTAACTATGGACTAAGCATTCGCACCCTCAAGCAAGGTCTGGATCTTAAACTTCCAATTCGTGAAGTTAGATCCATCGAGTTTACCAGACTCGTGAAGGTAAGCTTCCATCGTATTACTCATTCTGATCAGATCTAGAAAATGAATCTACCCACACAAAAAAACGATACCTGTCAGATCGACTTCTCTACCACTGATTTATAGTATCTGACAATCCCACTCCGATGAGCAAATTCGGCATTTTCAATACAGCCGAAAAATTGATCTGATCAAAATTGATCTGATCTGCCTCTCCCAGATAGATCTGCAACTTCACCGATCTGCACCCCTCGCAAATCGCCAAACGAATATGAGGCTTCCTGCAGATCCCCTTGAAGGTGGATTGGCGCCCTCCCGAGCAAAAAATCCACACCAAGAAAAAATCTGTGCAAAGCAAATTTACTGGCACGCTTTTCCCATAAAAATCTACGCCAATCCAGTATTCTGGCGCGCTGGCGCGCTTAATAACCAAACAGTCGTGCCAATCTAGTATTCTGGTGCGCTCCCGAGCTAGAACCTGCACCAACCCCCTTCTACTCAGGAAAAAAAACTTCCGAGTCCGAGCCAGGTGTTCTGCAATCCACCTGCTCAATTGAGCACAGAGCTCTTGTGTACACACAGCCACAGAGGCACTTCAAGCCACACAGGCAAGCTAGCTACAAAGGCACTTCAGCCACAAAGGTGATAAAAGATCAGGCTCACCCAATCTAAGCTCTGATACCAAGATAAAATGTGAACAGAATTGAAAAGAAGGAGATGTAGCTCACAGGTGTGGCCTGCACCTGGAGACTACACTCAAAACAGAGGGATCACTCTCGTACACTCTATTAATCATCAATGAAAGATTACAACATTAAATACAACTTTAGAAATCAGGAAGTTGCAACCAAACTCCTAAATTCTAGGAACAAATCCTAAACTAAGGAGATACGTTACAACTATGTAACCATTTCTCCATTAATATAAAATAATATTTAATTATTTTCAACTACTTAATGGATTTCTCATCAAGCAAGATGATTGTTTTTTTAATCATTACTTGAAAATTCATGTGTTATGACGGTTACCAACCCATATTAATATGAGAGTTGACATGATGCACTTAACTCCCATAATATGTCAGCTCCCACACTTGCTATAATGTTGTTTTTTGGTATTTTTTCTTTTTTGATCTTGGTTTTGTAAAACACCAAAATAATTAATCATGAGTTATGAGTGCAAATTGTTCAAATGACATTGAAATCTCGTGATAAAGTTTTTGGAAGGATTGTGAGTTTTCATCATTTAAAATAGGTTTTTGAATACATAAATGGATTCAGCGTTTCTAAGGCTTTTGAGACACTTGAGCTGTATTGTTTAGAAACCTTTAAAGCACTTGAATTGTGTACTTTAAAAAAACTCAAATTTACATTCCAAAGACAAAATAAAGATTAAAAAATCTAATACTTAAACTACTCTGGAAAAAATTATCATATTTGAAATGGACTTACATACTAAAATAGCTAATACTAAATTATGTATATCATGATATACATTTTATTTAGTTTTATTTTTATTTTTTATAATTATTATTTAGATATATTTTTTTTTCAAATTTATTAATATTAATAAGAAACTTAAAATTCCTGAATTGTTTTTCAAATAAATTATTTTGAACATTTAATTAAAAACAATTAATTTGTTTTCTAAATATAATAAATACCATTATTAAAAATCATTTTTCTTTATAATAATAAAATCACTTTTTCTATCATAATAATAATGGTTATGAACATTTAATTAAAAACAATGAATTTATTATTATGAACATTTAATTAAAAACAATGAATGTTTTTTCTAAATATAATAAACACTATTAATAATAGTGCTTTTTCTATTATATTAATTAATAGTTATTTTTTTATGAGTATAATTGTGTGAATAAAAATTAATTATTATTTTATTAATTATTTTACCATTAGATTTATATAGTAGAGAGGAAATAAATGTTTGAAGAGAAAAAGCCTGCACTATTGGTTGTGAGGATCATAATACTGCGAAGATCAATGAATGAACTTTCAAAAAGCATCTCGCATGAGCATGCTTAAACACTCTGATCACACATGAATATCTCCATTACTCATGATTTAGCCCTTGTATTCTCCCAATCCAATTTCAAATTAATTCAATACATATATTTAGTTTGTATATTTCCCAAAATGTTACCCTGCAAACAATTTAGAATGAATTCAGTGCACATCTTATAAAACTATTTTGGTCGATCACTAAATCAAACCTTCACAAGAATTCTCTGGCAAAAAAGCTATGAACATTTAAAAATGGAAAATAAGGTAATGTAATGTACATTTAAGTGACAATAAGTAGGGCGCCAGTGAACTCACATTTCTGTTGCCATGTTTCAACGTATAATATGTTCTATCCTTCAAAAACAGTATATCCAAACTCAATTATTCAATTTAAACATTTGCAATATGATATTAGCCTATCATATTTTGGAAGTTGGAGAAGGGAATACTAAAAATGAAGAGATTAAATTTTTATTATATATAAATATATTGAATGGAAAATTAACCAATCATTTAAAATTGAAAAATTGCATAAAACATTATACTGTGTATTGGTCAATGTTAAATTAAGAGTAGTTAATAAGTAAATCTAATCATAGGTCTTGTTAAATTAGTGTGAAACTATGTTCTAAAATTTTTTATAAAACATTATAATGTGCATTGGTCAATACTAAATTAAGAGTGGTTAATAAGAAAATTTAATCATAGGTCTTGCAAAATCAATGTAAAATATTTATGTTCTAGAAAAATTGCATAAAATATTATAATGTGCATTGGTCAGTGCTATATTAAGAGTGGTTAATAAGCCAATCTAATCATAGGTCTTGCTAGGAACTAATAAATTGAGATGTCTACACATTTACAATTCTATTCCTGCATAAATTATGGTGGGAAGTAACTCCTAATAAGTATATTGATTTATATGTTATTCATATTCTTTTTATTTTTTTTAATGCAAAGGCTTGCTTATTATGTTGGAATATCCATAAATTATGGGATAAAATATGTGAGGCAGTTATCTACGTGACATTATATTGTGCAAATGTTACAATAAGACCTCCAAGTTATGATCCAATCAAATATTTGGTCAATGGGCAAATTGATTGCTAGATTTGTGCCTTGGGGCAAAGGCATGGACTAATAAAGACAATGTTTCTCATGCCACAAAATGCAGTCATGTCATCAAATATGGAATTGAGATTTGAGCAAATATCCACTATAGATATAGCTAGTATAATTGACTAAGATACACATATTTAGTAACCATTTAAGAATATCCGCTCTCGATAAAAACTAGCATTATTTTCTTCATATTGTATATCTTATACATTAAATCTGAATTGTCTTTAGTGAGACTTTTTGGAAACTTTTCCGATGGCATGAATTTTTTGCAATCACAAGTTTGGTGGGTAACCCCTGCACAATCAAAGTGATCGAGAGGTTTTTAGGGTGTTGAATCCATATATAAAATCAAAAAATCAGTTTAAATAACACAAATCAAAATTTTAGCTTTAATTTTTCCACAACATTTCGACACCTAAAAATCCAAAAAAATTGCACTAAAAACAACTCCGATTAAATCTACATTATTTACTTGAACATAATTATGACAATTTAAATTATTCATAATATTATGAAATATTAAATTTCAACTATATTCTTTTAATTATAATGTATTTTGTTTAAAGAAAATATAAGAATTATAATTTAATTGAATGTATTATATAATATTATGCATCAGAACACATATTTTTTTCAATAAAATAAATAAGGAAAAAAATAATTTAAAACATATTAAATTAGATTATCCAAGAAATGAGATTTTGGAGAATCACAATTAGATTATTTTTCTTCTGGAAGTCCCATATATTGCATTGGTCTTACTGGAGGTTAATAATCATTATCATAGTCATCATCCTCATCATAAAACTAAAATTATATTAAAATTCTTTAAACAATATTACTTATTTTCAAAATACTTTAAAACAAATAAAATAAAAATTAAATAACTAATTATAATTATAATAGAGTCTTATTAGTCTCTAAGGCAATGAAAGGACTATAGTAGTCAAAATGATGCTCACTAATATTATTTTGAGCTGGTTAAGATTATGAATAACCAAAATTTTAAGACTAGGGACATATTTTTCATAGCGAAATTATTTTAGCCATCTAATTTGGCCTCTTCCCAAGGGAGGGAAGCCATAACCATATATTATTTTCATATTTCTTTCATTTGTTTCTTTTACATTTTTAATTGCAAGACTAATACTACCATTAACTCATTTGCATTAAATGTTTGAGTTATTTAATTTCTTAGTAATATATGTGTTAAACTACAAACACACTACATGCAACCAGACCAGATACCATATGGCTACTGCATGTACTGCCATGTTCTTGTGATACCAGTTAGTGGTTCCTTGTCCTTCATTAAAAGTACCCCATACTTCTTTCTGCTGGCTATGATGTGGAATATTCGCAGGGACAGGTAGTAGAAGATGGGCAAAAAAGGATAGGGAGGAGGTTGTTGTAGATGATTCTGGATGGTGAAGCAGACTGCATTAGGCATGTGTCCCGATTAATGGAGGCCGCTGCAGGGCTATCCAGAACAGTTAAACACAACAAACACCCTTTTTGTTGAATGCCAAGAGCAATATTGCTAATTTTATCAAACAGAACAAGGGATGGAATGAGTGAGTTAGAGCAATTTAATTTTTTTACAAGAGAATTTAAACTTAGATCTATTTTATTTTTTTAATTATCTGTGAATGATCAAAAGTATCCCTATATATTCTATGATCGAAATTGCCAATAATATATCGTACTGAGTTTTTTTTTGTGTTCAATAGAATGTTAGCAGAATTTTAATGCAATGTAAAGCACGGTCCAATTCAGAGTTCCAGATTTTGCGTTGAATCATCTGCCATATGTCTGGTTAACGGAAAATGAGCTCTTGCGCTTCATGGCTCTAATGAAAGCCATGAAGTGTTTCACATGGTAACATATATTTCCCTTTCAGCGCACATTCAATCCATGTAAAATAAAAAAATCACTCTTGCATTTAAATTCTACATAAGTTAAAGCATTTGGAGTGTTTCACATGGTAACATAGATTTCCCTTTCAACCCACATTCAATCTGTGTAAAATAAAAAATTCACTCCTGCATTTAAATTCTACATAAGTTAAAGCATTTGGATAGCATTATAAAGGCAGTAGATGAAATTACAAGTTTCAGAATTAATCAGAAAATATCTAAAGTAAACATTATTTTATGTAGTTTCTTTTTCTTGGCATCTTCGCAACCCTTTTTTGGTTGTCCTACCAACTCGAAGACTCCAGAGTGTTTTTATTAAAATTAAGTAACATCATGTTTTATTGGATGGACTCACCACATTCACACTTTATGATCAATTGCAGCCAAACGATATTGATGCTCAATGGTCTCTATGCCATTAATCAGGCTACGTGTGTTATCAAAAAAATTCAATCTTGCATATAAACTCTACATAAGTCTTTTCATCCAATGTAGGTATCTTTTCCTTTTTCTTCAGAAGGGTTTTTGAGTTGGAAAACTAATGTTCCTTCTGTGTAAATAATATATTGTTGCACCCTTTGGACCTTTATTATCCCTTCCCAATCAATATATAGAATGTGTTTGTCATTTGATATATATGTCATCAAGTTCTTTTGATGTGCTCGATTTTTATGATCTTCTTGTCTACAATTTTTTACGTTTCTTGCAATATTTGGAGCAAGGAAGCGAAGGCCACAGAAGTGAGATATTATAAAACCAAATCTTCACGGCAGTGAAGTTTTCTCACTGTATCTAGAGCAAGGAAGCGAATCCCACAGACGTGAGATATTATAAAACCCAATCTTCATGGCAGTGAATTTGCAAGGAAGAAGCCATACTTAGTTGCTTTGGCTAAGCCTATTTTGGGACCTTCTACCACATGCTCTTCTTAGTTGCTTTCGCTAAGCCTATTTTGGGCCCTTCTACCACATGCTCTTCTTAGTTGCTTTCGCTAAGCCTATTTTGGGACCTTCTACCACATGCTCTTCTTAGTTGCTTTCGCTAAGCCTATTTTGGGCCCTTCTACCACCTACTCTTCTAGATTTCTATGTTTTCTATTGCTGTATTGGTACACTTCAATGTACACTCTATGCTCGGCTGGTACACATCAATGTACATTCTAGGGACTAGTTGCGTAGCAACCATCCTTAAAATTTAAAGCAATTAACCACAATAATTTGAAAGTTCAAATATAAATAAATTAAGTTAACGTGGAGATACTCATTAATGAAAATACAAATTGTTGTTTGAAAACAACCCAAGCCTGATATCCATTCTCTCACTTCTTTTTTCAACAAGAATCATATTCACTTCTTTTTTCAACTAGAATCTGTAAATGTGTTAGAAAACCTGCACAGATGAATCTAGCTAGCAAAGGTTGAACACACAGCTTTGCAAAGCAAAAACATTAAAGGAAAATCGAAAGAAGAAAAGAATGATTCATTAGAAAATATGTTACAATGCTCATTATATAGCATTACTGGGTGAAGATCCCAAGGTAATGAACTATAGTGGGTGAAGATCCCAAGGTAATGAACTATAGTGGTGATCAATGAGAAGACTCAACACCTACAACAAGTTCCGGAGATAACTAGTGAGTTGCGGAGTTAAAGAAGGAGCAAATCAAGGAGTAAGTCATGCAAAAGGAATTTTGCATGCAATCCCATGCTCTAACTAAGAGTCCTCATGTAGATGTGTAATAGTTGCATGTAGTTGCATGCTTTAACTAAGAATCCGCATGCAGTTGCATGTAGTTGCATGCTCTAACTGAGAGTCTGCATGTAGGTGTAGTAGTTCCAACAGAATCTACGCCTGAAATCCCTAAATTTGGTAATTTTAGCTAAAATGTACTTGGAATACAATATTGCAAGGTGAATAAAGTGTTTTCCCGTTTCCGCATAATTATTATTTTAACTTGTTTCGGAAAAACTATTTAAATATTCATATATTCTGGGGAAATCAGAAAACGTAAACAAGACAATTCGACGACCTATGAATCTGGACCATCAGATTCATCGTCCCCCACCTCAATGGATTGACGGAAGGGATCTATACCATGGGGCACATGCAACATCAGAACTTGGTAGAGCTCTAGGGGCGTTGTAGGACGAAGAACTAGTTATTCATAGTTTATGTAGCTTGGATAAACTCATACTAGGAAATCGTCGATAGTCCTATCGTGGTCTCGACGATACATGATATTGAAGGGTGTAACCGTGGCGCTGTTATATCTCCACGAAAAGTGGTAGAAGAGGGTCATCCACAGAGACATAATTCTAGCAATGCTTTTTGATGGTGAGAGTGTCATTGGGATTTTTCAGTTAAGAGCAGGATATTTAAGAAAAGGTCAAAATTACATAAGATGTTTGCAAAATTCCATCTAACTGCGCACAAAAATATCACCTATTGTCTGAAATCATTAATCTCTTTTGGTTTTTGGAGAGTTATATCACTAAAAAAAAGGAGATAGTGTGCTCTCTATCCCACTGTATTTCTGCTCACCAACCTACCCATTTTGAATCTGATAGGGTAAATGAAGATTTGGATTTGTATGTAAAACCATTATTATTATTTTTCTTAATATAAACAATTTGTTGTAGGTGGGAATTAAGTTTTATTCATGTGTGCCTAATTGATGAGCAATGCAATGCTATCATACCATATACCATATAATTTTCATAAGTTTTTGATGTTTTGCATTACAAATGGCAAGTGTGATTTTACTTAATGAATGAATTTATCACTAGAGACTTAAGAGAATCCATTAGCTCTAGAGAAGCCAAGGATTTATCACCAGAGAGAATACATTAGCTTTGGATAAGTCGAGGATTTTGAAGAAGAATATTGCAAACCAGCCAGGATATTAGGGTGCTTGATTCTTATTGAATAAATGGGAAACTTGGATTTGGAGAAGAATGACAAAGAATGAAGAGAAATAGTGGAGCAAATGTTGGTTTTTTCAAGAATGTGAATCAATTAAATAAGATTACATTGGAGACATCAACAATAAATGACTACAGTGAGACTGAACTAAACTAGATTAACTGAAACTGAACAAGGACACTTGGATGGATAGGTGTGACACCTAGCAGGTGGTTGGAATTATATTCTCCACTACTCCCCCTTAATTTCAACCACGAAAAAATTTAAACTAAGATGCTTGTTGGTCTATGTCTCATCTAGGCTTACATTTTAAATTTTGATATCATATGGATTTCCTTTTCTTTTTCTTTTCTTCCAGACCTTATATCCTCTAAATTGTTTCAACTTTTTCTTGTTATTGTATCCTTCAAACCTCAGTTTTATCATTTGTTGGTGCAGGTCATCCATTGTTCCACCATTGTTCCAGGATGTCTAAGCATGTTCTGGACTTTTTAAAAAATATGCTTGTATGTGGAATGTTGCCACATGTCATCTCTTGTAGTGTGATTTCCATCCTCAATATGCTACAACATAAGTTTATAACAAAAATTTATCTCTTCAAGACTCCAATAGCTGAAAATTTCATTAATGTTTTCATCATCAAAGTTGTCTCCAAGGTTCATTGTTGTAAACTCTATGCAGACATCATCTAGGAATGGTGTTGCAATCCATGGTTTAAGGAAATTCGAAAAAAGAAAGGCTTTTTGAATAATTACAGGAAAGAGAAACAATTTGAATCATCAATGGAAAAAACAAAAAGAATTTTAGTGATTGCATCCCTCATGAGAAAATGTCTCATGCTTTTTGGGTGAGGATTCAATCTCAACCTAATAAGCAATATATTGTCACTTGTTATGGCACAAAATTCATAACTTGTGATTTCCCATGGTCTATTCATGGCAACATTTGCAAGCATGCCATAAAGGTTTGTTTGTTGTTTTCCCATTCAATAGCTTCAAACCAATTACTAAATCATCAAAGCACAACTGATTCATACAATGACCATCTTAAGATAAATATAGAGGTAATATTAGATCATGGTGAAGATGCAAACACATTTTCCATGGATAGTCATGTTGTAGCGACTACAACCACCCTCCAAAATTTTGCCTTAGCTTTGTTTCCGAGCATCCCTTCCAACTTTTCGCAGTAGCTTGTCTTGCTTTGTCTTGCTTGCACAAAGGCAGCCTATCAATCACAGCTTGATGCATTCCCCTCATAGGTTGTTCACCCGAACTTGGTTTAGCTGCAGGCTGAGCAGCTTCCCCAAGAAAATTGTGCATTTCTGGAGGGCAACCAACCTTCCCTCCATAAATTGTGCAATCATGTCTGGTAGCCCGCTGGGCTCCAAGATTGTGCAATCCATCCAGTCAACACTCCCAGCAGGAATTGCGCAATTTTCCACAACAGGGCTTCTCAGCTCAAAGTTTGTGCAAATCTGGGTAGAAGTCAGCTGCTCTACCCAAAAATTGCACAAATCTCCTGGGTAGTCAGCCCAACTCCCAGCCAGAAATGTGCATTTCCTTCAAGCAGTCGAACAACCTCTTGCATGTGTAGCTGGGTTGATCGGTTCCCTCCGGGACTGAGCAAAACATACTTGCATGCATAGGTTGTTTCTCCTAAGGCAACATGCAAAGGCATCATTTCTCTCAAGGATCTATGTTTAGCAGTTGGAGGTTACATGCAAGGAGAAATTCAGAAACCTCCCACCAAGTGTCACTTCCCCTAGATTTGTGGCATGTGCATCACAAATTAAATGTTATCAAAACTCATCATCCGAACACTGCAGAGCTCATTCCTCACATTAACCTTGCATCTCTAACAACCCACATGACATCTAGGAGCAGTCAACACATTCAGCTAAATTGTTTTGGGGTAAGCCCGCTTCCCATGCCTTGTGTTGAATTTCTATCGCTTTTTGTGTTTTTGCTTGTGTGAGTAATATTTGCTTGATTTCTTTGAATGCTTGTTGTCGTTTACATGTATTCTAGCTTGTACTAGCTATGTTTCATTTTCCGTTGCTATCTCACTGTTGTCGCATGCATGAAACTATTTTGCACACACGTTCGCCCAACCGGGGAATTGCCTCACCCACATGCATGTTGATATGTTTGTTGAATCTTTCATTCATGTTTTGAATGCATTTTCGATCACTTCTGCTATCACTTAGTGTCGCCATGCATTCAGTGTCTTATTTGCTTTCAGTTTCCCGTCGGCGAGTCGAGCCAACCTTGGCCCGAACTCTGCCTCCACCAAGGATGCATTGCACGATCTGGGGAAGGATGGCTCACCTTCCTCTCTATAGATGTGAATTTTTGCCCAACAATGGCCTCTAGGACTATTTTATGCATTTCTTGAGGACAGTGGCTGCTTGGCCCAAGAAATTGCGCAAATATGTCGTTGAGCCAGTAGTCCTTCCCAGTTGGAATTGCACATTGTGCAATCCCAGTAGTCAACAGCTAGACTGGACTGTGCATTACAAAGTTCCAGCAGTTAGTCAGTCTCCCAACAACCCAAGCTGTGCCTTGTGAAGTCTTGGAAGTCGCTCTCCCAACCTCCCGGCCGAAATTGTGCAACGTTCATGATCATTCACCCAGGTATGTTGCAAGTCAATTCTCATGTTCATTTTGGTTTTTGACTGATAGATTGTTTGCCATGAGTGTTTCCATGTCTCCAGGTATCTCGGGTTTTTATCTACCTCTCAGCAGTACATGTACAATGGTTTCCAGGAGAGAAGAGACAAAGACACTGTTCAAAGCACACTTGGGGATGCAATCGATCAAGTGTTTATGGACTTTCCTACCAACAAAGACATCAAGTTGTTCGTAGAAAAGGACATCAAGATATGACAATAACAACATCACAATGAGAAACATCATGAACAGTAGCTGAAGACATCATACCAAATGCAACGAATGCAAGAGGAGGGTTGTTGACAACACGGAGGTAGAACAAGGTTGCAAGCTCAGGCAGATCCACTGATGATGAAAACAACTTTAGAGACTCCGACTATGAGGTGACGGCGCGACATGAAGATCATGTGAAGACAAAGAATGGAATAAAGAAAGAGTTGCATGTGCTGAAGTAGCAAATCAAGAAGAACATGAAGCGGCACAGACATACGAATGGGTTGCAGCAGGAAAAGGGACAACTGTGAGCGCAACATGCACTCATGGATGAAACTGAGCCTGTACAATTTAAAGATCCATCCCTACAGCTCACACGGAACAGACATGGTGAGCAGTGTTGTTCATTGCATGAGAGGGATTCAACATCATGCATGTCATTAAGCACACATATGCAATCCAACCCATTCAACACACTCACCAAGGCGAAGACAAGAAGCAATTCCAACCGGAGCTAAACATGTACTTCGGCAAGTTGATGCGCATGACCATCAACACACACTTGAAGATCAACACGGACACTATACATCAATGTGTTTCCAGTTCAGCCACACCTAAGAAGACCATGCGCATGTTAGTAGACAAGTTGGATGAAGGAGTCAAACCAATGCACCGGTTGCAATGGAGGCCAGAGTTCTCTTCAACATGATGTCGCCATGAGGTGCATTCACACCATCACGGACGACCAAGCTTGGCATCAGCTCACCACCTTCACCATCACAAGCATGTCAAAGAGTTGGTCTCATCACAGTGGACCGAGTGTCAGTGATGTCTTGCAATGCTTACTGAAGCCATGTTGTCTCACATGAGTACATGTGCATTGTAATGTTGAGTCGTGTCAAGTGTAAGTCAAGTGTCAATAGTTGGATGTAATAGTCATAGAGTAGGCGAAGAGTCATGAGGGTAGTTGAAATGTCACAAAGGGGAATTTCAAGGGTCACCCCACCCTTTGTTATAAATAGTCCCTCATAACTCATTGTAAAGTCTTTTGGTCAACCAAACTTCTATTAAGACTATCTTGAAGAAAGCTTGGACAATATTGTAACGCGCCTTGGTTTCTACACTGCACGGAGCTAGTACATCTCTTTGGAGGAGCAGGTGGATGTGGCTTTAATGTTCCACTGATGGGGCTAGCAAGTTTACATGGATGTATTGTATGATTGGAACCTACACTTCTATATAATAAGAGCCAACACATTTTCATGCATATGTTGTTATTGTTGTTGGACTGCTCTGGTTGCCTTAATGATATATGTTGTTTAACTTACGTATTTTTGTATGAACTGATTTGTATGCAATTATATGAATCTTGTTGCAAATGTGTTGTATATGTTGTTAATGTTGTCTCATCTGTGTCGGCTGCTCTGCCAAACACCAGACGGGCCTTTCACATTAACCTTGTTGTAGCAACCATTAAACTCATTTAGATTGATCCGTGAGTGTTGTACGTGTTATCTTACCTTGTATGTTGTGACTACCGCATCCGAGTGGACTGCTCCGTTAGAAGTTGTGTATGTCCTTTGGTGTTGTGTGTTCCTAGCTGAGTTGGGATTGATCCCTTTTCACCTGGAACTCACCTTCACCCTTATCTCCCCCTTTATGTGTTAGAACCTCTCATACACCTTCCTTGACTCACTGCAGCAGTCACTCCCTTGCTACTGACAAAGTTATCTTACTTGCCTCTGTGCGACATCACGGTCAAGGCATTACCTTACAACCCACTGTTGGGACTCCTGTGCCAAACGGTCCGAGGTCTAATTGGGACTTCTTATCGGGGAGATCCCCTTGACATGTTGGTGGGTCCAGCACCGTCAACATTTCTGGTGTTAGAAGGAGAGCCTGATGATAAGCTATGTCCTCTCATCTAGTTTTGAACCTTTGCACATCTTTCATGGATACTTTCACTCTTCTTCCCCTGCGGTGTTTTTCAAATCGTGAAGATGTCTCCATCATGGGGAAGCTTTTCAATCTGTTGTCCACTCACACGTATTATGGTGAAGGCGAAGTGGTATGGCCTGAGAACTTACATAACTTTCTTTCCATGATTCATGAGGAAGATGAGTTTTCTGACGAACAGACCAATTTGTTGCTTGCATACACACTTCGCGAATCTCCATTTCGTTGGGTGCTCAACCTATCAAATGACACCATGCACTCTTTCGAGCACTTATGTGATCTTATTGAAGACATGTTCTATCATTTTGATCTAGACCATCTTGACCAGAAACTGTTACAGCAATAGAGGGCTCTGCCTGAATGAGTTATTGATTTTTGGAAGTGCTTCCGTGACTTGTAGTTTCAAGCTCCAAGGATTCAGATGAAATTTGATTATCTTTGGGACCGGTTCAAGTATTTCCTTAAGAAATCTTCCCGTCCCAAGAGAAATTTTGAGATCAGGCCTCAATCAACATTCTTCATTGATCGAGCTGCGCAATCTCATGTGAATGTGGTCACTATCTTGACTGACTGTCCGCCTTCCTCTCATTCAACAACTCCACCATTTCCCTGTGATGTTGAGGATCATGCTCACACACTTGTTGATCTTTCACACTCTCCCAGCGTCACTTCACTCAAGTTTCACATAGATTTGTTTGTGATTCCTTCAAGCTCCCATATGCATTCTTTTCTTTGACCTCCGTCTTCGCACTCGAGTGTTCCTCCAGATGATGTTGTCTTGTGCTCGTCCATTCCAGACTCTTCACTTGTTGTGAATGAGGAACAACCCATTGACGGAGTTGGTGTTTCACAACCAACATGCATTGTCATTCATGAAGAGTATGAGTTGGAACTTTAACATCAACACTCGGCAAAGGATGACTCCCTTTCGTTCAAGCCCCCTTTGTTCTTTCCTAACCTCTTTGGTGAACCTACTGTCCATGATTTTGCATGTGTGTCTACATCCACGGATGCACCCATTGTTGATCACTCACAGGACTCACTGGATCTTAGTCTATCATTCAACAATGGAGAGGATAAGTTACTCATTGAAAATCCACTTGATTCTTCATCTGTCTTTTTTGAAAACATGGAGGATGAGTTTGTTCACTTTTCATCTACCCCTCTGTTCGATTCATCTGATCATGAGGATGCCAAATAATTCATTTATTTTTCTGATCGTGGCGGTTGTGATCCATTTGCTTCTATTTTTTATCATGATCATGAATCTATCGCAGCTGATCTTTCAAAGCCACCGGTGTATGATGATCTACCTGATGATGAAGTTGAGACACCCAAGACTATCGAGGCACTTCAGCTCGAGGTGATGGTTATGTCAAACCCTTGCCCTCTTGGGGTTAGTCTCACTTCCCATCATGAAACTGTTCAATCACCCAAGGCTCCTCATCACTCATCTGTATGCATTGAATATCCATCTCACTCATAGATCACACTTCCTCCACTCGACTGCATGATCTCATTATTCATGCATTAGAGGAGTCTTACATTGCAACCACTCATGTGCGACACAAGTTATCTTTGTTTCTTTCATTTACTTACATGTCACAATCTAGAGTGTGCTTATCCTTCAAAGTTGCACGTAGTGTCACACATCACCATGATAATTCCACAGAGCACCCATCATGCACTTGCACTCATCTATGTCCCGTGGGCACTTTGAAACATGAAGTGTGGTTGTCTTCATTGTTATATCTTTCGTGTTTGTTGGTTCGCACAATTGGGTTGCTTGCAGACCAAGACTTTAACAACATGGGTCTACCAATGCGCTAGTGTTTGCATTGGAAGTATCACTTCACGTGATCGGGCCCATGCACCATTAGTGTAGGAGTAGAAGTAGTGTTTGCTTTCAGTTGTTTGCTTGCATGCTTGTTTTCTTACATGCTTTGTTTGTTAGTTTGTTTGCTTGCTTGTTTTCTTACTTGCTTTGTTTTCACTTTTTCTTCTGCTCTTGCTTTGCATTGTTGTTTGTTAGTTTGCTTGTTTTGTCATAGATTAGTTTTGCATGAAACCATGTATGACTCTTGAAACAAGTTGGGTAAAGTACAAGATGGCTTGTACAACTATTACTACTTGGTTATCTATCATCTTGTCTCTGTATGATGAGCTTGTTACTTTTAGTCCATGATACGTCGAAGGAAAATACATGTTGTTCGAAGTGAACCTTCGTGAAAACAAAACACTTGTGCACTAGCTAGTGTCACCTTCTCTAGTCGGTTGTTTTTGGGTTAACCCTTTTCAGCCCAGTCAAGTAGAGTAAGGTGAGGGAGAAAACCTTAACAAGCACGTCAGAGATACAATAAACTACTTCTTTGTTGGAACAACCTCTTCTGCTCTCAATAATTTGGGATCCCTCTTCCACCTCTGAAATGAATAAGTGCTATGCACAGTGAAAAATGAAAAAAATTAAAAGTCAAAAAATTAAAAATGAAAAATGAATAAGGTGAAAGAAGAGAAAGGTTTCCTGTGCAAGGAGATGATGCAAGAAACTCCACTGGGGTACTAACCAGGCTCGCTCACAGCATAGCCATGCTTGTTTTCCTATGTGACTCCACTAGAGTACTATCCAGGCTCGCTGGCAGTGGAGAAATACCAGAGATGAAACTAAGACTCTAACGACTATACTGCTTGTGCACCTATATACCCCTCAACCCTAATCAAAACAACTATGTTGCCTTGGCTTGGAATGTGTGTCAATCGACCAAGAGCTTGGTAGATACTACATCTTACAATCAAGCTAGTGTGAAACCAAGATGAGCTGAGAACTGAACAATACTTCAAGAGGTGTTAGACTTGCTTTTCATGAACAAGGTCCATTCAGAGAGGTGGAGTTCTACTAGTGTGTCGCCAAGTGTTGTAGAGGCTACAACCACCCTCCAAAATCTTTCCTTAGCTTCGTTTTGGAGCCTCCCTTCCAACTTTTCACATTAGCTTGTCTTGATTCATCAAGTTCACAAGCTTCAGTGTCTTGCTTACATAAAGATAGCATGTTGATGTAACATCCCTCCCTTAATAATAAATAATAAATAATAAGAACTAATAAAAATAATACAAAAAAAAAAATTAAAAAAAAACAACTTAACTTCGGGACAAGTTCTTAATAGTGGAGAGTAATGTAAATCCCTCCTAATAATAATAATAAATAATAAGACTATTAAAATAATACAAATAATAAATTATAATAAAAAATAATAATAATGAATAATATTAAATAAACACTTAATAAATAATAAATAATAATAACTAATAAAATAATACAAAAAATAAGTAATATTAAAAATAATAATGATCATAATAAATAATCTAAAAAATAATAAATAATTAAATGATAAGTAATCAAAATAATAGTAATACCAGAAATAACATAATAAATAAAAGTTAAAAAAATAGTAATAACCATAATAAAAGAAGGAAATTATCAAAAAATTAGCATGCCGACACATGGAGGGTGGGCATGTGGCATGCAGACACATGGAGGTGTGCATGTGGTTTCCCTTCCAATGTTTTTTCTATTTAATGAATGACGAGGAGGATGGAAGGGGTTCGATCATTCTGAGGTTCCATCTTCATTCTCTTGGGAGAATGCTAAGACTTAGGAATACTGGCAGTAGTCGTTGATTGAGGGCTCAGGGGTGGCCAGTTGTTGCAGAATCCTGCGCAATTGAGCCTTCGGTTGGGAGGAGAGTCGTCCCCAAATCTTGTGGTCACTTCACAGCCGGAAAATACAGGTATAATTTCATTGAAAGAATTGTTTTCCTTTTGTCATTAGCTTTAGTTTTACTTGTGCTATTACAGTTGCTCACAACTTGATGCATTCCCCCCACAGGCTGTTCACTCGGACTCGATCCAACTGCAGGCTGAGCAACTTCCCCAAGAAAAATGTGCATTTCTGGAGAGCAACCATCCTTCCCTCTAGAAATTATGCAATCTTGTCTGGCAGCCTCCTATGCCCCAAGAAGGACATGAAGGACATGAAGTGGCATAGACAAACGAATGAGTTGCAGCAGGAACAGGAACAGCAGTGAGTGCAACATGCACTCATGGATGAAACTGCGCTCGTACAAATTAAAGATCCATCCCAACAGGTGACATGGAGCAGACATGGTGAGCAGTTTTGTTGATCACATGCAAGGGATTCAGCATCATGCATGTCATTGAGTGCACACATGCAATCCAACCCATTCAACCCACTCACCAAGGCAAAGACAAGAAGCAAGTCCAACTAGAGCTGAACATGTACTTCGGAAAGTTGATGTGCATGACCACCAGCACAAACACTATGCATCAATGTGTTGCCTGTACAGCCACACCCAAGAAGAACATGTGCATGTTAACAAACAAGTTGGATGAAGGAGTTGAACCAATGCATTGGTTGCAATGGAGGCAAGAGATCGCTTCAGCAAGATGTCACCATGAGGTGCATGCACACCATCACAGACAACCAAGCTTGGCATCAGCTCACAACCTTCACCATCACAAACATGTCAAAGAGTTGGTCTCTTCACAACGGATCAAGTGTCAGTGATGTCTTGCAAGTCTTGCTCAAGTCATGTTGTCTCACATGAGTACATGTGCATTGTAACGTTGAGTCATGTCAAGTGTAAGTCAAGTGTCAATAGTTGTATGTAACAATTATAGACTAGGCGAAGAGTCATGAGGGTAGTTGAATTGTCATAAAGGGGAATGTCAAGGGTCACCCCACCCTTTGCTATAGATATTCCCTCATAACTCATTGTAAAGGCCTTTGGTTATCCAAGCTTATATTAAGACTATCTTGAAGAAAGCTTGGATAGTATTGTAACATGCCTTGGTTTCTCCAATGCACGAAGCTAGTACATCTCTTTGGAGGAGTAGGCGGATGTGGCTATAGCGTTCCACTGATGGGGCTAGCAGGTTTACATGGATGTGTTGTATGATTGGAACTTACACTTTTATATAATAAGAGCCAACACATTTTCATCCATATGTTGTTATTGTAGTTGGACTTCTCTGGTTTCCTTAATGATATATGTTGTTTAACTTACTTATTTGTGTATGAACTGATTCGTATGAAATTATATGAATCTTGTTGCAAATGTGTTGTATATGTTGTTAATTTTGTTTTGTCCATGTCGACTTCTCTGCTGAACACCGGACAAACCTTTCACGTGAACCTTATTGTAACAATTGTTTCACTCATTCGGACTAATCCGTGAGTGTTGTATGTGTTATCTTACCTTGTATGTTGTGACTACCACATTCGAGTGCACTGCTCCGCCAGAAGTTGTGTATGTCCTTTGGTGTTGTGTCTTCCTAACCGAGTTGGGACTAGTCCCTTTCAACTTGGAACTCACCTTCATCGTTATCTCCCCCTTTATGTGTTAGAACCTCTCATACACCTTCCTTGACTCACTGCAACGATCACTCCCTTGCTACTGTCAAAGTTATCTTACTTGCCTCTGTGCGACATCACGGTCAAGGCATTACCTTACAACCCACTGCTAGGACTCCTACACCAAACGGTCTGAGGTCTAATTGGGACTTCTTACTAGGGAGATACCCTTGACATGTTGGTGGGTCTAGCACCGTCAACAAGTCACAATGTTGATGTAAATGTTGAAGTACTTGAGTTAGCCAAAGAGGAGATATTTGGCTACGTAGACCCGATTTGAAATAGTCCTCCTACTACTTTGACCAAGATTGAACACTTGATTGCTTTGGTTAAAAAAAATTGGATGATGCCAACAATCTTCATATTATGGATTATGAATTCACATGTGGTTTGGATGCTTTTGAGTCATATTTCAAGAGGAAGAAGAGTTTCTTGAGCCCCAAAAAGAGAAGAAAAAAAAAACAAATTGCAAGATTGGAAATTGACTTGAATATCGTTGCAGATGAAGATGAACCATTTGAGTTTAAACAACTCAACAAGTGAGGTCGCCCTTGCTCCAGCAATGCATGGTTTGCCATGTTTTTTGTGATATATTTGTTTTCAATTTGATTTTAATATTTATTAGTGTATTACATGTATTTAATTTATTATTGTTTTGTTGAATATGTTCATGTATGTTTGATAGGTGGTGAGGCTATGTTTCTGATTTGGGAAATTTGTCCCAATTGTCAGTTAAGGTTAGTAAATAACTCCATGCATTTACACTCACTCTTTCAATACATCGATTATTTTGTATGTTATGGAAGATAGTTTTCACAAGGTTGTTCCATACTTGCATTATGCTTGCATACATTTTTTTTCTAATCATGAATATGGTATCTAAATTGGAAGAAAAGCAACAGAAATGCAATGAAATTGTAACAAAACATGAAAAACAAAATTTTACCAGTTTTTTATCATTGTTCAATGTTAATGGTGATATCTTATTGGAGAATAATATATATTACAACATCACATATTATGCATTTTTTGACTATGATTTTCCGCACTAGTGGCAATGAGTGTCAACAACGGTGACCATTGTGTCATCAACAATGAGCCAGTGTGTCAGCAACGACGAGGGGTGAATGTCAACAAGAACACGGTGGTCACTCTAAATCTGAGGATGAAGGGGGGTGATCATGAAGATTTTTTATGTCACAATCACTATGTCCTACCTCACCAAGATGAAGATACCCTGTTGTTGCCATAATTTCATTCCAACATTCAAACTCTTCTTTTTTCTTCAGGGTATAGAAATTTTTATATATCCTTGTTGGCAGCGAGATCATTGGATAATGAAATATAAGACCAATCCAATTATTCCCATACTGTTCCATGCAAAAAATATATTTAGCAACCCTTGTTAAGGTTATCTTTAAGTGTAGTTAGTTCAATGGATCTTTATTTCGGGTTTGTTTTCCTGAGGCATACCACCTTGCTTTAATTCATTCTTAGGTGGAAGTCTCCAATATTTCAATCTAGTGAGCTAGCCAACTCATGTTGTTCTTTTACCACCTATCCAAGTATTTGATATTCTGCTCTAACGCACAAAATTCTCTCGAATTTTTTTATGGAAAATTGAAGAGCTTCCAACCAACTGGTCTGATTTCTCAAATAAGATACAAAGGCTCTCAATTGGACATCCCCTACATAAGTGTTGGGGTTCCATCTTCTAGTAAGAGGCAATAGAAAATTGTGTTGGTATAGTTCACAAAGCAAGTCTTTATCTAGATTCATACATGCCCTATATGCTTCTATGAAACCATTTATATATATTCAACCCGAAAAGGCTTATTGTTGATAATATCATTCTTTTTAAACATCTAAAATCTTTCTTCCAAGTACAAGTTTTAATTGGTTGGAGACCTATAACTAAGTACACACTCCATTAAACGTTTGAGTTGTTTCTTCTCATTCTCCATCCAAGTTACCTTCCTTTGCAGCTCAACAACTGTGTTTTTATGTTTTCCTTCAACTTTATTTGTATATTCTTCCCACGTTTTTCAAAGGTTCCAAATTAAGTTTCCATGCCAATGGAAAGTTATTAGTTTTCCCTTATAAGAGGGTATACACATGGCTAATTTATCCTTTGGTTCCTCATCCTTTGTTTGCATAGCAGTGTCCTTGGTCAGTTTGATCATTGGTTCTTGCTCCTCTGTTTGCACAATAGTTTGTTTGGTCAGTTTCATCTATGTTTCTTGTTCCCTTCGTATGCACAACTATACATTTGGTCAATTTCATCTCTAGTTCTTGATCCTCTATTTGTGCAACATTGTCATCGATTTGTTTTTTTCCAAGGGGTACATTTTCTTGGACCCCTGGAGAAGGTATATCTATGGCACAAATGGGTAGGGAGTCTGCAACTTAGGAAAAGCAATTTAATCTTTAAAAACCATCTTTTTATCTGAGATCATATGTTAGGGTTTTAAAGTTGTTTGGTTTTCATCTAGAAAACCTTATTGTCCCTTAACAATGAAATATATAGAGGAAGATATGGAGAGGTGGTTATTGTTTTATGTGCTTCTTTGACAATTCTAGTTGTTTAGCGATGCCTTGGTCCTCCTCATTATCCCCATACAAAATGGAAATTGAGACAAGGCCCTCTAATCAGTACCATTCAGCTACTCCTTCTATGTACTCATAGTCAGAAAGAGCAAAGGGAACCTTCTAAAGTTGTTCTTATTTGTCAGCAAGGTTGATGAATCCTTGTTCCATGATCCTTGCTACATGCATCCTTGCTCCATGATTCCTTCTTCCATCAATACCTCATGTATATGCTCTTGTGTAGCAAAGGGTAAACCTCTTATGGTGTTTCTTCTTTAACAACAGGGAGGGTTTAAGGAAGTGAAACAACACGACCTTGCTTTGTCCTATTCTCATTAGCTTTTGGCGCCATTGTCAAGCGCTTCATGTATCCTTTCAATCTTCTAGTGGCAGGTTTACTTCCTAATATTTCTACTTCTTCATCATCATCTTGTTTGTCTCCTTTTTGTGGGGAATTAGCAGAATAATCCTTATAAACCCTCATTGTTTGAACATTGGGCTACCCATTTGCCATATGGAAAGGTTTTTTTGGAATTTATGCAATTGAGAGGTCATGGGGCGGAGTTTCAAATGGGAGGTCATGGGGAAGAGTTGCAGATGGGAGGTCATGGGGTAGAGTTGCAGCTTCTAGGGTATCCTCTAGCCTGGTAGTAGCATTAGCATGCAATTTCCTTCCAACTTTCTCATCCCAAGTTCTTCCTTCCATTTTCAGCACACTAACCACCACAAGTTTAGTGAGTCAATGGTGGGATAGTGTTTCCAATGGTCACTTTGATTTATGTATTGATAGAGCCATATGCTCTAGGGTTTTTGCAAGAAAAAATGCATGTTAACCAACCTACCCTTATGCGAGTGGTCCAACAACTAGAGATGTTGGTGATAAACAACTACAAACCTCCTTTCGCAAGCGAAAAATTTATGGACAAGGAATGTAGCATCATTCCAGGGTTGTGGTAATTCCTTCCTCTCAAATCTTGTTTGTATCTTATGTAGTTGTTCACCCACCTCAAGGAATTGCTGCAAAACATCAAGTTGGGGTTTTCCAAGTGCATACCATTGTTCTCTCATCTGGGTAAACCCTGTCACTTTTGCAATTGCTTCTTCTCTTACATGCCCCATTTTTCCTACCACCTCAAATCTTCCCTCCCTGTAATGCATGGAAAATTCCAAAGCTATGTCATCGTCATACCGCTAAATATGTGAATATACTCCATCCACTTGACCTGTTCAAAAAATGGTCTAATGTGTTGAAATCGAAAAAATTTTAGCAATTCTTCGACAGGTTCTCTATGAACTCTTGGGCCTCCCATCTTTAGTCAGAGTTTAGAGTGGCTATGGATATGTTTCTAAAGTGAAATAGTTTGAATGTGGGAGAAAGGAAAGAAATGGAATATTTTAGGGTTAGCATGTACTAATCTATGCGTGTAATCATTTGGCATCATTTAATGTGACTGCCATTTGGCATCAACTATTCCTTACCGTTGTTCTCACGAGAGATACCCCTTATACGCTGTCAAGAGTTGCTACCATGATAATCATTAGAATGGGAGGGTTAAACGCAACTAATGTAACTATTTACGACCATGATTTTCCATCATAATGATTTAAAGTTTGTTTATGTGGAAGTTTGTGGACCCATGCACCATTACACACACTCCTTGAATTCTTTTCCTTAAAAAGTATTGGCTACATTTTATTAGTTATCCTTGAATTCTTATTATAATTTTGCAGGATTATCAAGTTAACTTCATTGATTTGCAGATTGTTCATAATATTTTCATTATTTTGCGGGCTTAGTTATTGTTACTATCATGTATGTTAGAACGTGCTTCAATTCAATTCACCTAATCTTTTGGCTGAAGATGTTGATAATAGAGAAATTAACAACAATTGAATCACTTGTTTGGTTATTTATGCAGTTATGTCCCTTAAATGAGGTTGGACCTATCAATTGGAAAAATGCAAGGTATCACAGTTGCATTTTTCATATCACCATCTGTAAAGGACAAATTAAATAATAATTATTGATCTTTAAGTTATCTTGGTTGGCTTGTAATCAAGGGTATCTCACATAATTTGTTATGTTAGGGGTTTCTTTAAGAATTCGAGCTCATTAGACTTGTATTAGAGACTTTTATAAATTTTTCATGTGCTACTCATGGATAATGGATGAATGAATGTTCATAGAAGTTGTTTTTCATATTGCATCCTTCAAACTCCATTTATTCGTTCCAACTAAGTATAAATTCCTATACTAGCTATGAAGTTGTATGTGGTGACAGTGGAACTTTATCTGAAGTTGTTATTGTGCCCTCTAGATTAAACCTATTCACTAGGCATGCTATTTTTTGCAATAGCAAGTTCAAAAATCCTAAGTGCAATACTGTAGCTGCAGACCACTATGTGCATTGTGTAAGACAAAACCCTAAGTGTAAAACCCTAAGTGGAAACTTTGCATTTTTAAATATGTTAACCAGGGGTAATGAAACCCTAACATTTCTTGTTGAAGATGAAAACCCTAGGTGCAATGAAAATTCATTGTTAAAGCAAGCCCTCATATGCATTGATGAAATCCTAAGATGACCTAAGCAATGAATGCATGAATGAAGATCTAAATGAAAATGATAAGTGCATGAAATGTTAAGCGTTCAATATGCCCTTACCTTAATGGATGAACAACAAATGTGGAGAAACCCTAGCATGAAAGATGACCTAGCAATACCATGCCATGAAGCATATAAGAATCACTAACATTCTCCAAGGCATGTCAATATGATGGAAAAACCCTAGCTACAAGTTCAAAAACCTAGATTCAAAACCCTAGGTACATTTTCTATCAGAAAACCTAAGTGCAAAACCCTAGGTGCATTGTCTAGTAGAAAACCGTAAGTGCAAACTCTCGCATTGTTAAAGATGATATCCTTGGGTAATTAAACCCTAGCATTGCTTGTTGAAGATGAAAACCCTAGATTAATTGAAAATCCCTTGGTAAAGAAAGCCCTAATATGCATTGATGAAACCCTAAAATGACCTAAGAAATGAATGCATGAATGAAGCACTAAATGAATATGATAACTGCATGAAACACTAAGTATTAAAGATTCCCTTGCCATAACGAATGAAGAATGCCTATGATAAATACAACGTTAATGGATGAAGAACACATAGCATGAAATTTGTCCTAGGAAGACAATGTGAGAAAGCATATATAAGAATCACTAACAATCTCCAAGGCATGTCAATATGATAAAAGAACCCTAGCTACAAGTTTAAAACCCTATAAACAAGTTCAAAACCCTAAGTGCAAAACCCTAGGTGTAAACCCCTACCATTCTCAGGAAGAAATTAGTTATAGTTGGTAGTGTACTATAGTCATGGATATATTTCCTAAGCATTTCTGGATATAGTCATTCTATAACATTAAAAGGAATTCCTATTGTTTGGTTATCACTGAAGAAGTCATTGAATTGCATAGATTCTCAAAATGTGTACGACCCCAATGGAACTAGTGGGAAGCAAAGTTTATGGTATCTATTGAATGCATGGAATTTGCACTAGAAATGTAAATGTTGTAAAAGGAAATGTTTCTTCTTAATATATTGAGTTTATGTAAAATCCAAACTTGAGTATATAGCAATGCATGGAATCTGCACTGGAACTGTAAACATTGTAAAAATAAATGTTTCTCCTTATTATTTTGATTTTGTGTAAATTGCAGACACTAGTATCTAACATATATGAATATTTTTTTCTTTTAGCATATGTTAGATTTATGGAATCTTCACTATCTACAATAGACATAAAGATAGAAAATTATTTTAATTGTTAATGTTTTTAGAGAAATGTCTACTTTTAACTATTGATTTAGAGGCTTCAAACTGCAAATCCTTTTTTTACACACCTATCCATTTAAGAATGATAGTTGTTGTATACGTTTATGTTGTGTCAAATTGTAATGTGGTCTCTATAATTACAAAGCTCCTTCCTTGGATTTTCTTAATAAATTCAGCATGGTTTTAGCTTGTTTTTTTTGCATTGGTAGTGACAGAGCTCAAGGAAGGTGATTCTACCATGACTATTGTGGAGATAATCTACAAATCTAGTTGGCTCAACTCAGAGATTGGATGTGGAAATATTGAGAGAGTTCTCAAGGTTAATAAAATGCAAAATTCATTGGTCATATATGAAGAATATCAAGAAACAATGATTAACAAGGCCAACAATCTACCCAAGAAACATCCGCAGTGTTTGGTTTATGGGAACAAACTGTTGAGGTTCCATGGCTAAGTATTAAGTATTAAAGATTCCCTTATCATAATGGATGAAGAACACATGTGATAAAGACAATGTTAATGGATGAAGAACACATAGCATGAAAGTTTCCCTAGCAAGACAATTTGAGAAAGCATATATAAGAAGCACAATGTAATCACAATGTAATTCTATGAATAGCATTGACTGAAAAATAAATTCCCTACATACACATTTTGTTGAGATATAAAAAAGGTACCAAAAAATAAAGTGAGCTCGTATATAAAAAACATATCTCATATAAATACATAAAAAATGATGGACATAATGGTTGTTTATGTTTCTACAATAACATCATAAGAAATAAGAACACCATATTAACCTTGATACAAATCACAAGAACAATGAATTCATTAGCAAGTCACGTATATTGATGCCCAGAATGATAATTGGTGGAGCACACGTTGACTCCTTCACATATCTTGAACACCCGCCTCCATTGGATGTTGCTTCACAAAGTATATCATCACCAACCCTTTGAACACGTGATCAGTAAGTTATGTTAAAGCTTTGAAATTGTGAAGCGATTTCTTTTCTTGTTAATGGAGGGGTTTCAAATTTTGGCTTCTAACTTGGTAAATTCCAATCATTTGATTGGTTATCAATTATGAATTGGTGTAAGTGACAATGTCACTTGCACCATAATTCTTTGTTGCATTTAACCCATCAACTAGGCCAAGATAGTATGCTTTGTTATTGGTGGTTCTACCAGGAATTTATTTATTGTTTTGATAGACTTGATTTAGTGCTTTATTGTGAAGCACAAAACTAGTTCAAGCTTGATCTGGGTTTGGATGGCAGCAAACCTGAATGATCAAGACCCACTTTTGCACCATCTGCAAAACAATAAAGCAATTAAATGGAAAACAAAAATTAAATGAAATTATTAGATTTTGTCCAAAATATGTTGCAGAAACTCATTGTTGCAGTGGCAGAAACTCATTGTTACAGTGGTGGAAACTCCATGTTACAATGGTGGAAACTCACTATTACAATGGCGCAAAATCGGGAGGGAAATGGACACTTCGTTATGAAAATACAAAAAATATGTTTTCATATTTCTAATCAAATCATATATCAATGAACAAGAATTTTAAAAGCTTGCAACGCATGTTAACTTCCTAAGTTTCCAACTTCAAGGCATTTTAAGACACAAGCATCGACATTGTTTACAGGAGCTTCAGTGGAGGAGCAATACCATACCCCGTGGGTTCATATTGGGGGATATATATTGAGGAAAAAGTGACATAATATATTGGGGGTAAAGGGTTTTAAAATTGGTAGGTATAAAAAATGGAGCTCAAAGTTAATGAAAAATATAAAGGGGTATAAAAAATGTTAATGGAAAAATGGATACCTATAATATCTAGTGAAAGTAGGGTTTTTTAAATTAGGAAGGCATATTGGGTTTGTATTGGTAGGGGGTTAAATGATGTGACTTTTAGAGGTATTTTCCACTATGTAGTCAAACTAGGGGTATTGTTTAGTATGCCACAAACGCACGTGATATGTCAGAGGTTCATTGAGTGAAACCCCCGTGACATTGTTAAACAATACCATCACATTTTCAAATTTAAAATGCATATCGCAAAAAAAAATCATCACCTTAAAACATTTTTTAATCATTGTGTGCATGTCCTTATACATCAATCACAATAGTTATGAGGAAATCATGGTTTATTGAATTGAACTAAGTTTATTAAGTTTACCAAGCTTACCTAAGTTTACTAGGTTGACTTAGGTTGACATAGGTTTACTAGGTTTACTAGATTTACTAGGTTAACTTTTGTTTTCTAGGTTTTCTAGGTTGACTGGGTTGACATAGCATAATTTAGTTTGACAAGCGTCAGTAAGTTAACTAGGTTTACTAGATTTACTAGGTTGACCTAGTTTTATTCCGTTAACTTAGGTTTACTAGGTAGACCTACGTTTACTACGTTCACTTAGATTTAGTAGGTTGTCCTAGTGTTACTAGGTTGACCTATGTTTACTAGGTTGACATAAGTATATTAGGTTGACCTAGATAACTAGGTAGACCTACATTTACTAGATTGACCTAGATTTATTATGTTGACCTACTGTTACTAGATCGACCTAAGTTTATTAGGTTGACCTATGTTTACTACGTTGACCTAGATTTACTATGTTGAGCTAGTGTTACTAGGTTGACCTACATTTACTAGGTTGACATAGGTTTATTAGGTTTACATGTTTAATAGGTTGCCTTATATTTACAAGGTTGACCTAGGTTTATTAGGTTTACTAGTTTGACTTACGTTTAAGGTTGATATAGGTTTACTAGGTTGATCTATGTTTACTAGATTTTCTGGGTAAGCTATAATCAACTAATCAACCATAATCAATGATGGTCAACTATAGTCAACAATTGTCACCATCTTTAGTTGTTGTAAACATTAGTTGATCACTTTCAACATGATCAAATATGAACACCTATGATGAACCATAGTCAATCATAATCTATCATAGATAACTAAAGTTTAATTTGGAGAACCATGCTCATCCATAGTGACCTAAATATTTTCCATAATAAACCCTCCTCAACCATAACTTTAATATATTTAGCCATAGTAATCCACATTTATTTTTTAATAATTTGAGTGCTATCAAATTTTTAGCCCTTATTAGTGAAAAATAATTACCTTATGAAATAATCATCACTATAATAATAACAATCAAATGATAAAAGGTGAATAAATTCAATGTATTTGCATGCTAGCAAAAGTTATAACAATACTAATTTTTGTATTCTACAGGAAGTTATAATAATATTAATTATTTTATTTTAGTGGAAGTTATAACAATATTTATTTTTGTATTTTTATGGAAGTTATAATTGAATGTTGAGGTTAAGTTAGACATGAGATTTGTACATGATATCATATTTTCCAAATGTTTTTTATTTGACATTTAAATAAACATTATTAAACATGAAAAGTTAACGTTTAAAATTTTTGAAACAGCATTTTGATGTGCAAACATTCAAGTTACAATTAATAATTATTCACTGGTTAAATTACAGGTTTACAGTCAGAGTAACTATCCTTAACTTAAGAATTTGCATAATCATTCTAAGATTTTATTTTATCTTTCATTCCTTATTATAAATATTTTTATTTGCATTTAGAAAAAAAATGCAAAGAAAATGTAACAAAACAAGTACTTGATAATTTCATTTCCACTAATAAGTTCCTTTTTCTGTAGCATTTTTACACTTTTCTTTGGAGTTGTCTTTAGTGTGACTTTTTGGACTTTCCAGTGTCGGAATCCGGCAAAAAAATTGAGGTGAAATCTTGATTTATGTTATGTAAACTGGTTTTTTGACTGTATATATGGATTCAACACCCTGGAAAACCCCTAGGGCACTTCAATTATGTAGGGGTTACCCATCAAGCTTGTGATTTCAATAATTTTTTGTCAAAGTTTAGAGAAATTAAACTAGAAAAACCCACCGAAAAAGCTTCCAAAAAGTCTCACTAAAGACAACTCATTTCTCTTTTCTTATGATATTACCATGTTTGGAGTACCCCTCTTCAAATATATTAAGAAATATAATTAATACTTGTTACTTGGGCACAAGTTAATAGCAAAAAGTCTAATTTGAACTAGATAAGAGATAACATTGATGACAATTTTACTAAATTCTAGCGAGCACGAAAATATTGTTTTATGAATGACTTGATTATGAAGACAAGTGTATATTCCCAATATCCCCCAACTTCTAAAATTTTATTCAATTGTCACAGTTTTCGAGTATCAATTAACTTAGACCAATGTTAAATTTATTTAGTGGTCATAATTTTCGAATATTACCCTAATTAAGAAAAATGTTAAATTTGTTCAATTTTCGAGTATTACCCTAACTAAGAAAAATGTTAAATTTTTTCAGTTGTCACAGTTTTGGAGTACTAATTAATTTTGAAAAAAAAAAAAATTGATACTTACTTTCCATCCTTGATCCAAGTGGATGTTGGTGGCCCCCCGCCTATCCCACTTGGACCCCCACATTTGTTTCTTTCAGTTTTTTAGTTTCCTTAATTGTAGCATAGTTTACTATTTTTAGTAGTTTTTCGGGTCCTAAACTTCAGAGTCGTTTTGAGGCCCTAAATGACGTTCTTTTGGCTTTTTGATAAAATCATCCTTTTAGTCGTAGTCCTTGGAGAGATCTTTCCAATGGGGTATCATGCGCATCAAACGGAGATAATAGGACCAAGTCACGACCCTGGGAAGTTGGTTGTCCAACTAACCCCAATGAGGCCCATAAACTCTTGGTGTTACATCTCCTTGAGTTACGGTTTTGGTTGTTTAAGGTTTGCTCTTATTGTTCAATAATAAAAAGGCCTTTGAGCCCCATTGTAACACAGTTCATAGGCATGTAGCCACCACATCTCTCCTCAGAGATAAGCTATCATTGTCTGACCTATTTTATTTTCATTTTTGTTTGTAAGCATATTTTAGTATTTTACATTAATGATATGAAGTATTATTTTAGCTGCATCTCTGTATTTATGGTTATTTTTGTACTTTATTGTGTTCATGTTTAAATCCAGGTTAGTGGTATCAGAGCAGCTTCTCCTTCTCTATTTTTCTTTGCAAGTCCCCAACAAGGTCGAGATATAAGGAGTTAGGGCTTGAACTAGTCGAACCTTTGCAAGACCAGCCTCGCAAATCTCTATGGCCTCCCATGGCGGATGAAAAGAAATATGACAGGGCAGGAGATCTTATCAAAATCTTGCTCAAAGAATCCCTTGAGTGACAAAAGAACGCGATGATGGGAAACTTTGCCCAAATCCTTTAGCGGTTACCCAAGGGCAACACATCTAATAGCTACTCTGGAAATGCCACACCCTTTAAGGTACAAGTTAACTTTGAAATCCCCATATTCGAGGTTCAGATAGATTTAGATGTCATAGATAAATGGTTAAATCTGCTACAAGCGTATTTTTCTGTTCATGATTTTTCTAGCCGAGAAAAGATTATTTTCGCTCTTCTCAAAGCCGCCCCCCATGTCAAGGACTAGTGGGAAACCTACTGCGAGCAAAAGGATGAAAGTACGAATTCACTGTTTTCAGCACTCCCACTTTGAATTCATTCCAGGACACCATCAAGAAGCAGTACTACCCTATCGAGAGCTACGAAGACAAATACATAAAGTGGACCACGTTGTGGCAGGGAAGGGACCAAGATGTGCTGGAGTTTACCAATATCTTTCATACCCTTCGCACAAAGTGGGGTATTAAGGATTCTAAGAAACATTTGGCACTCAAATACCATGGTTGCCTACATAGGTACATCCAGGACGAGATGAAGTTCCTAGACATCTCCTTGCTCGGCACGGTGTACCGATATGTTGTCAAGATCAAGCAATAGTTTAAACAGAAGAGCCGAGACTTTGGATCCGTGAATCCAAAGCAAGGGAAAGGCTTCCCCAAACCTCAAAACTAAGGACAAAGGCAAGATGGTGTGACCCAAGACAACCCGTCGAAGCTGCAAGAAAAGAACAACACCACGAAGTCAAAGAAGGACACAAGAAAGTGGTGTGAGTTCCATAAAAGACCCACTCACAACACAAGTGAGTATCGGACCAAGCAGTCACCAGTGGCCAAGTTCAAGGCTTTAGAATCAGATGCATGTTCCGACCCTGAGTCAAAACCCAACAAGGGGAATGACGAAGGGAAGTATAGCATTGGTGCAGAGCCTGGTGCCACTATTGCCATCATAAATATCTAGAAAGATGAGCCCGAAGATCCAGAGGATGGGGAGCATCTTTTCCACTCAGAGAAGTGGGTGAAGGGTTCGCCGCTGAAATTCATTGTTAACAGTAGGAGCCAAAAGAACCTCATTTCAGTAGAGGTTGTGAAGCGGCTAGGACTACCGACCATACCACACCCACAACTGTGCAACATCGAGTGGCTTCACCAATGACGAGATCTCTGAGTCCGCCAACAGTTTCGCCTTCCCTACAACATCAAGCCCTTCACAGATGAGGTATTGTGTGATGTTGCACCTCTTGATGTTTGTGATGTATTATTAGGCCAACCATACTTACGGAAGCAACATGTTGTGTATGAGTCAAGGCCTCACATTGTTATTATTTCTTTATGTAATACATTATACGGGATACTGGAGGTAGCTCCACCTATCACCACTTCTTTGATCTCTGCTAAGAAAGGCAATAAGATCATCTCCCAAACTAGGAAATTTATTTTATTTTTGGTTCACTCTCAAAGTAAGGGGAAGATCGTAGCCACATCCATGGCTCCCGAGAAGGATTTCTCCACGTAGCAGAAGCAGGTGGATACGATCATGAAAGAAGTCAGGAACATCTTCTCCTCGCCCATAGGGGTACCGTTGCACTGTCGGGTCAAGCATTCATTCGATCTAACACCTGTAGCACCTCTACCCAACATGAGGATATATCGTCGCTCCATTCTGGAAAATTCCACTACAAGCAGTGCCATGATCAACATCGGGTGCCACACAAGTTTCAAGTGGGCGACAAATTCTAGTTGCATCTGCAGAAAGAATGCCTTACAATAACCCATTGGAAGCTCAGACCACTCCAATATGGTCCTTACACCATTACCAAGGTTGTGGGAAACAATGCTTTGGAGCACAGCATTCCCCCATCCCTTGGCTAGCACCTAGTGTTCAACGTGGACCACTCTCGACCATGCTTCCCACCATTACTGGACACATCAGAGATTGCAAAACAACTCACTAGGGACCAAGTTCAGCAGAAGTTTTCGCATCTCATAGAGGCACTCAACGCAATGGGGACCATTGCTTCCTAAGGGGGGAGGAAAGATCCAAGTGGATGTTGGTGGCCATCTGCCTATCCCACTTGGACCCCCACATTTATTTCTTTTAGTTTTTCAGTTTCCTTAATTGTAGCGCAGTTTACTATTTTTAGCAGTTTTTCGGGTCCTAAACTTCTAGTTCTGTTTTGAGGCCCTAAATGACGTTTTTCTGGCAATCACCCGCTAGCGATTTTTAAAAAAAAAAGTTGTCTTTTTTGTCATAGTTCTCAGAGAGATCTTTCCAATGGGGTATCATGTGCATCAAACGAATATAATATGACCAAGTCACGACCCCGAGAAGTTGGTTGTCCAACTAACCCTAACGGGGTCCATAAACTCTTAGTGTTACATCTCCTCGAGTTAGGGTTTTGGTTGTTTAGGGTTTTCTCTTATTGTTCAATAAGAAAAAGGCCCTAGAACCTCATTGTAACGCAGTTTAGAGGCATGTAGCCGTCACATCTCTCCTCAAAGATAAGTTGTCATCGTCTGAGCTAGTTTATTTCCATTTCTGTTTGTAAGCATATTTCAGTATTTTACATTAATGAAATGAAGTATTATTTTTGTTGCATCTCTGTATTTATGGTTTTTTTTGTACTTTATTATGTTTCTATTTAAATCCGAATCAATCCCACATTTTAATAAAAAGGTATATAATCAACTACTTAAATTTTATTAAGTTGTCATGGTTTTCTAGTATCAAGTAATTTAGATAAATATTAAATTTGATTAAGTTATCATGGTTTTCTAGTATCAAGTAATTTAGATAAATATTAAATTTTATTCAATTATCATGGTTTAATAGTATCAAGTAACTTAGACAAATGTTTTTTTGGATAGCTACTTTTCATCCTATCTCTTAATTATTAGAAGAAATTTTTTATATAATTGCCCAATTTTAAAGTTCATTCACTTAAAAGGACACGTGCTAAAAACAAGTAATTGTGACCAAAGTTTAAATGTAAATTTGAAATTTCAAGTTTGTATGTCTTCCCCATATTCTTAATAATTAAATCTTTGTAGTATATCTAAGGAAACAAGTTTAAGTTATGATTAAGAGATATTTGTTCAACTAATGGCTATCAATCCTTTGTAACTTTGTTCATTTTTTTGGCTAAAAACAAGACACACAGAGCGACAACAGGAGAAAATTTCGCTGAAAATATGCAACCACAATGACAAGTGAGTTGCTACAACGGTTTGTCATAACGACGACCAAAATAAGTGCCACAATAGGTTAACGAGTTGGTTAACCCATTGCAACATTTCGTTGGGTCGCTATAGCGGAAACTCAGTGGTCGTTGTTGTGACAACTCACCAAAAAAAATTAATGAAAAAAGCGGAAACAGAAAATAGGATTGTAATGAATTTTGGTAGGAAATTACTCAGCTCACTCGATACCTCTACTCTGTGTGCTTTAACTAGCCCAAATCCTTAGAAACCTTGAAACAACATCCCACAAATTTGTAGCAAGAGAAAAAATAATGCATAATATTTGTAGAAAATGCAGATAATTTGTAAAAGAGCCAGTAAATTTACCTTTGCAAAACAGTGACCCTTTCTGCCTACGGTAACCCTTCGCGCCTACAGTAACCCTATCGTCGATTGAGTCTACTCCAAAAATTTCGAAGAGAATTTCCTCAGCCTCTCTCAGAAATAATTCAGAAGAAGAAAAGGACTCAATAGAGGACATGGTGGGAGAGAAAAGAACTCAGAGAGACAGTGAATTTCTAAAAATGGTCTGCAAAATGAAGATGGAGTCTAATGAAGATTGTTGAAGGAGTAGGCAAATTTCTGAAAATGGTCTACAAAATGAAATTGTTAAGTGTGAAGCCAAATTCATGCAGGATTCTAGATCTTCTAGATCTCCAGGATTCTAGATCCTTCTAGATCTCGAGGATTCTAGATCTTTCTACACCGCCATTAGTTTCTAGATGATTCCAGATCTCCATCAGAACCACATACACTATTCTAGATCCTTCTTCTGCCTCTATAAATTTGTAATTTCTTTGGCCAATGAAAGCAAACCAAGGCTCGACCCTGTTATGTAATGCAAAGTGATTTTTGTTCTCCAATGATTGTTTTATCTATTCCACTGTTTCTGACTGAGTAATCTTGTTGTTTCTCCATTTGTCTGTCTCTATGAATTATTCTCTTGCTGTCTAAGTCTCTGAGTATGAATCTATTGTGTTGTTGTGTATTATGTATCCTCTGATCTAACACTTCATTATATCACTGCGTGCACTTACACATGTACTGAAACTTCATATAAGTGGAGATGAAATAAAAGAGTAAATGTCTCGCGAGGGTTGTAAAGTCATAGAAGAACAAATCAGTGATATAAAGACTGCCCTTCGTGACTAAGGTATATCCATTGATTTAGATTCTTACAGTCAACGAGTACAACTATCAAAAAAGAAACTCAATTTCTTGAAAGCAGTCACAAGTTGGCCACGTTTTAGGTGGTAGGAATTATACGAAGACGGTAGAGCAAAATGGGTCACCTGACTTTGTGTAGTTTCCCTGCAAAACCCTGACAGTAATTACTTTTCGTAGTTCATGTTTGGAAGATTCCTGTTTATAGATATCCCTAGGGCATGGCCTACCTTCCCATAAATTTGTATCTCACGGCATCTCCCCCCTCCGTATGATTACTCATCCCTTGATTTTCAACAACATGACAAGTGGGCGCAATTGGATTCTGTACCTTCCCATAAATTTGTATCTCACGGCATCTTCCCCCTCCGTATGATTACTCATCCCTCGTTCTGCTTCGACACACATTTTCAACAATATGACAAGTGGGCGCAATTGGATTCTGTACGCAACTCAAGATTCTGAATTTCCTTCCATACCCGAATTCGTCTAAAGATTAGCGACAACGCCCTTTTCGTATAGCTGCAAAAGAGGACTGAAGAAGTCCCATGATGGTTCATACTCAGAAAAAAAGGTATGCAACTTGACCTTTTGTGCGGTTTTCCTCACTGTATGCACTAAATAATTCTCCAGAATTGTGAGCAGAGCGCTGTTTGATCAGCTGGAGTCCAATAATTCTGATGTGTAAAGCTGCTGCTCCATGCAAATACTGTTTGACCCAGCTACAGCACCACTCATGAATCCTTTTTTTTTTTTTTTTTTTTTTTCCACGGAGAGTACTTTCACTGTTCACTTTAAGCTCTATAAAATGGCCTAGAGAGTGCAAGTTCTTCACCACTAACATTGCCTGATCTACCAATTCATAATATTTGTTTTTGTTAGGTCAACATGGCATTGTCTTCTCAGGTTGTAGTTGGAGTTATTGGTGAGTTTTTCGTTTAGCTGCTCCATAATAATATGAGGGTAGGATCCTTATGTCAGGGGAGTAATATTTATTGGATATTATTTCGGATATACATATATGATGATGATGTTCATTTATATGTGTGTGGGGGTATCTTGTTCAAAATGAAAGTTTTCAACTGATATGAGAAGTTTTAAGGTCCTCATTACCACCTGTAAATGCTCGAATGTTGTGTGAGAAAGGAAGTAAATATATCCTTTTTCATATACTAGAAGAGCTGAGTGAAAAATATCCTTTATCCACATATTAAAAATTCATTTTTTTCCTTAAACAGTAATTATTACTAATAATAGTTACTCTGTGACGTTTAATTCATACGGGGTTGTCACCTTGGGGTTGTAGTTATCCTGTACATCCGGTTTATCAATCTACCGTCTTTGACTCCTGTGTCTCATGATACTTCCAAAATGATATTTCTACGTGAAATAAAATATCTTGAGCATATTGCATTTACTGCAACGTTGATTATCTTAGTGTAACTTCATTGCAGATTTTAGAATATTTACCCAAATATTCTAACATAGATTATCAAATCAAATAGTCGACTTCCTTCATATTCCTAACATTTCCAAAATATTCTGGAATTGCAACACATGTAACGATAGTCCATAATAAACGTAAGCAAAGTCAAATAATGAACTTCATTCATGTAGATTATATTTCCTGAATATTTTCAAATTTACTGTAGACGTAAGGATAGGATAGACCATCGTTTCTGATTATTGAAATGAATTTGGATGATTGAGAGCTAATATTTTATATTATTGTGTTTGGATGAGAACAATTATATGTGGACAGCATGACTGAAAATATGTATGGCTTGGCCTTGAACAGGAAATATAACTTCACTGGCGCTGTACTTGTCTCCCATGTACGTATACGATATTGTACCTTATTTTTCTTTCTTAAATGTTAATTGCTCTTTTGGTAGAGAGTTCATTTGATTCAGTTGATTAATGAAAGTTGTGTACTAAACTAATTTAAAAATTGTTTGCAGGGCAACGTTTTGGGGAATATATAAGCAGAAATCTACGCACGAATATTCTGGGTATCCGTATGTATTCACACTGTTTAACTGTGCTCTTGGGCTACTCTATGGAAGCCCATTCGTTAAACCCCACAGTACTATGATCCTTACCATCAATGGTGCAGACTTTCTTCTCGAAACATTTTATGTCATGTCCTTTCTCACTTTTGCTTCCCGAAAGAAGAAGGTAACTCAACTTGCGTATCCACCTATCTTAACTCTTTTGATATTAACGAGATGTTGGATTTATATATATATACAACACTGTGAGTTGAATTCCTGCTCATTATTTTGTCATGAATACTCTTACAGGTGAACACAATAAGGCTGAGCTGTGGTTTGATAATGGCCTTCGTCATGGAAGCTGCTATTACAATTTTTGTGCTGCACACTTATCGTGTAAGACAGGTCGTAGTAGGCAGTGTGGGTGTAATTTTATCCATTGTCATGTATGCTTCGCCATTATCTGTTGTGGTATGTTAATTCATCTACTATATCATTTTTGAATTATATATCTATTATTCTTCTAATACATGTGTTCTTTCATGACACTTCCTCCTGCTGAATAATGTATGTTGTGTTTTCTGTGTATATGTTTATCAGAAAGTTGTGATTAGAACTAAAAGTGTAGAGTGCATGCCATTCTTACTCTCTCTATTCAACTTCATAAATGCGCTAGCATGGGTTGCATACGCCATAGTCACTCGGGATCTTTTCATTGGTGTAAGTGTCTTTATTTCCTTCTGCACCTAATTTATTTCCTATCATAAGCTTTCCACTACAAAATAATTTTTTTTCTTATAATGTTTCTTGTATTTTTATTTTCTTTCATTTTCTCTTTGCAGGTGCCCAGTGGTATTGGCTCTGTTCTGGGAATGATCCAGCTTACTGTGTACTTCATTTATAGAAAGTCAAGGCTAATTGTATCACCTGCATCTACCAACGAATTTTCTCAGACCAAGCATATCGACATGAATGAAGTGGATGTAACAGTTCAGAAACAAATAGAGCTGAATGCAGTGGATGTAACAGTTCAGAAACAAATAGAGCTGAATGCAGTGGATGTAACAGTTCAGAAACAAATAGAGCTGAATGCAGTGGATGTAACAGTTCAGAAAATAGAAGCCGAGAAATCAACTTTTGCCATAGTAATTTCAGTAGATCCGACCATTGCAGATCTGGTGTAAAATATATTGAGTCTGGTTTCAAGATCGGGAGTCATTAGCCACTTTTCTAAGCCGCATTTACTTAACAGGGTGGTTATAATTGGTCGTCCTTCACAAGGGATTCGCTGCTGACTACTTATCGTATTTACTGACTTTGGATAAAAAGTGAATGGAGGCTAAGGCTCCTTCCACTATGTCCTGGCTTTTTAATTAATAAGATAAAGAAGATTTCGTTGTTGTGGCAACTTGTACCCTTAGCCTACTTCTATTATCAGAATGCTAGTTTACTCTTTAGAAATAAAACCATATAATTAAGATGAGTAGAGAATAACATCGATCAATAAAACCAATATTACAACGAATCACCTCTTTGCACTCTCTTTTCAAATGACGTTTTCCAAACCTGAAATACACTAAAACATGTTTTGAAATTGTTAATACCTAAATGCTCAATCAAATAATGTAATTTTATGACAAAATAAGTACATAATATCAGTACTTCGGTATCTTACAAACTTTATTTAATTTCTATTCAAAAGTAAAAACTTCGTCTAATTTCTATAAGTAACAAACACAGAAAAGATAATGTTACTATGCACATTGCTCCATCAACTAGACCAAAATATTCAGCATGATAATACCGCCCTCAACATCCAAAACCAAACCTCAAGACTCGTGGAATTCTCAAGGATGACATGTTCAAACAAAAAAAACAAGTTATTTAGATAAATATCAGCCTATATTTATCAAAGCCAATCAATTTACAAACACAAACATTCAAGAGGGCTCTTCTATAATTTTAAATTTCATACGACAAAATATGATTTTAAGTCTGCATAAAAATTTACGTACACTGTCAAATTCCTTAATCCTTTGTTATGCTGTTTATTGAAAATATTTATTTCAAAGGAACTTTCCATTATTATCTTAACTACTAGGTCACTTTAAACTGCTTTGGATCATACAACAATAATCTTGTCCCTGCAGTTTAAAATGTCAAAGCATTATTGTCAAATTACATTCTATATTTTTTAACAAATTTAACACCTACTGTGGCAACATCTATGCTAAAACGTAGAAAGGACTTTGCACCAGAAAGATTAAGTCACAACATATATTTCACAATATTAAACTAATAGTATCCGTGGGTGATAAAGGTGACAGGACTGAAGTGGCAGGCAGAGTGATCTTTACTACTGAGCACATAATCAGGCAGTGAGATATATATGGGGATACATGTGGGGCAGAGGAGAAGCCACTTATAAGAATAATGATATAATTGTCAAAGCGTGTGTATAATATGTTGCCATATTTTTGTCGGTTTTTATGTGTAAGATATTGTCGAAACGGTTTGAAGCAATTCTTTGAGGATGATATTTAAAATAAATTTATATTTATAATTTAAATATATTATTTATAAAAATAAATAATAAATTAAAAGAATAATTACGCCGTAAAGCGTTCCCTTCTGAAATCAACTCCCTTAATTGCCACTGTGTACTTCTCTAAACCATTAGATAAGATGTTGTACTTCTCTAAACCATTAAATAAGATGTTAGATGATTGAAAAGTTCTAGACCATTGGATGAATAATTAGTTTAGGTTAGTTTCTTGGGTTCTTCCCCCACAGTTTTTACTACTGCTTCAAGTCTTGCTGAGTAGGTCGAGTCTCTGGGCATCCCAGTTTAGGAGTTTGATGATCACCCCCACATTGATCTTGCCATCGATGGCCCTGACGAAGTTGACCCAGAGCTCAATATCGCCTAGGGCCGCGGTGGCGCGTTGCTCCGTGAAAAATGGTGGAGGATGCCTCCGCCAAGGTCGTGGTCATTGTTGATTCATTGAAGCTCGTCAGTGGCCTCGGTGGCAGCGGCCTGGCAATGCCTGTGGAGGTGGTGCCATTCTACTCCCTTCTACTGGAAGTACAACGCTTCTAGGCTAGAATCCCTATTTCAGACTGAGAGCCGCGAGGCGAAGCTCACGATGGAGTTTCTGAAGTTTGGGAATTTGTAATGAGACAATTTAACATATTGTTGAGTTGTATTTGCTTAATGTATGTTTAATCCATGATAGCTTGGAGCTAGGAGAGTATGTGGCAGCGCAACTCCGTGAAGTAGAGCCAAGAGATGCTGGAAATTATGTTCTATTGTCAATGTCTATGCTGCAGCTGGGAGGTGCGATGATAGAATAGGCCCAGCATGTGTTTGATAGAATGTATGAATGAAACTTTGTATTATATACATCCATTATGAGCAGAATGGACAAGCCAATGAGGCCTTGGAGCTGTTTCGGAAATCGCAACAATGAGGTTTGAAAATTGTCTTATACATGGTGGTAACCATTCTTCTCATATGCTCCCACTTAGCAGCTCTGCAAATGGGTAAGGAAGCCCATGGTTATTTAATAAGTGCATTTAGAACCTGATGTTGTATATGGGCAGCCTTGCTTAATGCACGTTTTATCCATGACAACTTGGAGCTAGGAGAGTATGTGGCAATGCGACTCCTTGAAGTAGAGCCCAGAGATGTTGGAAATTATGTTCTATTGTCAAATGTCTACGCTGCAACTGGCAGGTGGGATGATGCTGTAAAGATGAGAATGATGTTGAAAGACATTGGCTTGAAAAGGATGCCAGGATGCAGTTGGATCAAACTCAACAACAAGGTTCATGAATTTCTTGTTGGAGACAAATCAGATACACAATCTCAAAAAATTTATGCCACATTGATGAGTTTGTGTGTGCATATGGAAGAGGCAGGGTATATACTAGGCACAAGCTTTGTAATGCATGATGTAATGGAGGAGGAAAAGGATTACATCCTGTGTGGCCACAGTGAAAAGTTGGTCATTGCTTTTGGAATTATTAGTACCTGCCCTGGGACACCTATCCAGATCACCAAAAACCTTTGTGTTTGTCGTGACTACCATAATGCCACAAAGTTTATCTCCAATATTATTGGGTAAAAAATAGGGATGCAAACCGTTTCCACCATTTTAATGTTGGGATCTGTTCTTGTGGGGATTATTGGTAATCGGATTGAAATGATCTTAACACAATAGTTTGGAAAAACTCCTTTCACATTCTAGAGCTTTTCCTTAGTAGCACATGACTCGGCGTCACATTTCATTATGGGGTAGTGTTCACTTGGAGTTTCTAAAGTTTGGGAATTTGTAATGAGACAGTTTAAGAGATGTTGAGTTGTATTTGCTAAAGGATGTGCAAAGCATTGTAGTGGATGTTCTCGTTATATCTAGTCAAGAATCATAAATGCTTTGGTTGTTCATATGTGGGGTGCTCTTGACAAAGTCTTGAATATAAAACAAGAATAGATTCTCATTCTCTCTTGAACCTCAGTTGCAATAGTTCTTTTGGCCACCAAAGTCTATGAAGAAAGCAGGTGGGTAAATGCGCAGAAGTAGTACTTCCAAAACCTATTGATCTTGTTTTGTTTTTGCAGTATGCTTCACATATCATGTCCGATAAGAAGCTTACATTTGACTGGTTTTGGATGCAGCACAAACTTTTCCACTGATAGCGGAAACCTTAATGTCACTTGCTGAATACATTGTAGCATTTTATGCTCTCTCAAGGTATGTAGGTGCCTCACCTCCCATACATTTGGATTTGAAACTTTATTGGATGGGTTGTTTGTAACTGTATATGAGTCCACATTACCAGTTGGGAATGCTAAACTTATGGGAGTGACATGAGTTGGATGCTCATGTAAATAATGTCAACTCGGGTTGGAGAATCATGTTAATGGAGTTCAGGACAACAACCATTGATGATCACAAGAATACTCTAAACTTTTATCATTTAAAATCATTAAAAAAGGTGTGAGATTATTTTTTTGACATAACTGAGAAAAGAAAACGACATTTACAGATTTTGCTAATTGTTTGATGACATGGGATGATCTATTTACTTTGTGGGTTTATCATTTTTACAAAAAGAAGAGCTTTGTGCTGAGTGCGATATTTTTTTTAGCTCAAACATTTATTTTTGTACCATAGAAATTTGAAAAATGATTTTGAACCTTTAATAGAATTTCTTGGGAATAAAAGCTAGAGAAATCCAATAGACAGGTATTATATCTAAGACATTGTTTTATCAAAACAAGGAAACCCAATTTTGAAAATTGAAATTTATTGATGGCACCAGCAAGGAGATCCATAATTACATTATTAGAAAGGGTTATGAGGTGGATGTTTTTTTGGGTAGTGCTCTCATAGAAATGTATTCAAAATGTGGGAACATAGAATATGCCCAGCATGTGTTTGACAGAATGTATGAATGAAACTCTGTATTATATACATCCATGGTTTTAGGTTATGAGTAGAATGGACAAGCCAATGAGGCCTTGGAGTTGTTTCGGAAATCGCAACAACGAGGTTTGAAAATTGTCTTATACATGGTGCTAACCATTCTTCTCGTATGCTCCCACTTAGCAACTCTGCAAATGGGTAAGGAAGCCCATGGTTATTTAATAAGGCACGCCTTCCAGTGGGATGTTTATGCAGGGAGTGCTCTAATAAATCTGTATTCCAACTGTGGAAAAACAGAGATTGCATACTGGATATTTGATCAAATGCCCGAGAGAAATGTGGATTTGTGGAATGCAATGATCAGAGCATGTTTTCATCATGGGTACACTAATGATGCCCTGAAACATCTCCATAAGATGCAATTGGCAGGTGTAAAACCCAACTCAACTACCATCTTGAGCATTCTCCCCGCATTTGCTACTTGGAAGCTCTACAAAAGGGTAAAGAGATCCAAAATTACATACTTAGAAATGGGTTTGATTCCGACATTTCTGTTCAAACTGCTGTCATAGACATGTATGCAAAGTGTTAGCATGTAAATCTTTGATTGATGTCTTAAGCTAATGTGGTCTCATGCACTGCAATGATTGCAGGCTACGGTATGCATGGGTATGGTGAGGATGCTCTCCAACTTTTTAACCAAATGCAAGAGGAAGGCATGAAGCCAGACCATGCCACTTATGTTGCAGTACTATTTTCTTGTAGTCATGCATGCTTAGTGGATGAAGGCTTGCAATACTTTGAATACATGAAACAAGTTTACCATATCACACCTCAGATGGAACACTACGAATGTATGGTTTTCATTCTTTGAGGGACCGGGAAATTATATGAAGTGCAAAATTTTATTAAAAAGTGCATTCAGAACCTGATGCTGGAATATGGGCAGCCTTGCTTAATGCACGTTTAATCCATGACAACTTGGAGCTAGGAGAGTATGTGGCAGCGCAAATCCTTGAAGTAGAGCCCAAAGATGCTGGAAATTATGTTCTATTGTCAAATGTCTATGCTGCAGGTGGCAGTTGGGATGATGCAGTAAAGATGAGAATGATGATGAAAGACATTGGCTTGAAAAGGATGCCAGGATGCAGTTAGATCGAACTCAACAACAAGGTTCATGCATTTCTTGCTGGAGATAGATCAAATACACAATCTCAAAAAATTTATGCCACATTGATGAGTTTGCATCTGCATATGGAAGAGGCAAGTATGAAGCACAAAATTCCATTAAAAAAATGCATTTAAAACCTGGTGTTGGTATATGGGCAGCCTTGCTTAATGCATGTTTAATCCATGACAACTTGGAGCTAGGAGAGTATGTGGCAACACGACTCCTTGAAGTAGAGCCCAGAGATGCTAGAAATTATGTTCTATTGTCAAATGTCTATGCTACAACTGGCAGGTGGATGACACAGTAAAGATGAGAATAACAATGAAAGACATTAGCTTGAAAACTATGCCAAGATGCAGTTGGATCGAACTCAACAACAAGGTTCATGCATTTCTTGCCGGAGACAGCTCAGATACACAATCTCAAAAAAATTATGCCACATTGATGAGTTTGCGTTTGCATATGGAAGAGGCAGGGTATATACGAGGCACAATCTTTGTAATGCATGTTGTAGAGGAGGAGGAAAAGGAATACATCCTGTGTGGCCACAGTGAAAAGTTGGTCGTTGCTTTTGGAATTATTAGTACCTACCCTCAGACACCTATCTGCATCACCAAAAGCCTTCGTGTTTGTGGTGACTGCCATAATGCCACAAAGTTTATCTCCAAGATTGTTGGGTGAAAATAATTGTCAGGGATGCAAACCGTTTCCACCATTTTAATGTTGGGACCTGTTCTTGTGGGGACAGTTTAAGAGATGTTGAGTTGTATTTGCTAAAGCATGTGCAAAGCATTGCAGTGGATGTTATCGTTATATCTAGTCAAGAATCATAAATGATTTGGTTGTTCATATGTGGGGTGCTCTTGACAAAATCTTGAATATAAAACAAGAATAGACTCTCATTCTCTCTTGAACCTCAGTTGCAATAGTTCTTTTGGCCACCAAAGTCAGTGAAAAAAATAGGTGGGTAAATGCACATAAGTAGTACTTCCAAAACCTATTGATCTTGTTTTCTTTTTGCAGTATACTTCACATATCATGTCTGATAAGAAGCTTATGTTTGACTGGTTTTGGATGCTGCACAAACTTTTTCATTGATAGCTGCAACTTTAATGTCACTTGTTGAACACATTGGAGCATTTTATGCTCGCTTAAGGTATGTAGGTGCCTCACCTCCCATATATTTGGATTTGAAACTTTATTAGATGGGTTTTTTGTAACTGTATATGAGTCCACATTAGCAGTTGGGAATGCTAAACTTATGGGAGTGACATGAGTTGGATGCTCATGTAAATAATATCAACTCAGGTTGGAGAATCATGTTAATGGAGTTCAGGACAACAACCTTTGATGATCACAAGAATACTCTGAACTTTTATTATTTAAAATCATTAAAAAAGGTGTGAGATTATTTTTTTGACATAAAAGAAAACAACATTTACAGATTTTGCTAATTGTTTGATGACATGGGATGATCTATTTACTTTGTGGGTTTATCATTTTTACAAAAAGAAGAGCTCTGTGTTGAGTGCAATATTTTTTTTAGCTCAAACATTTATTCTTGTGCCATAGAAATTTAAAAAATGATTTTGAACCTTTAATAGAATTTCTTGGGAATAAAAGCTAGAGAAATCCAATAGAGAGGTATTACATCTAAGACATTGTTTTATCAAACCAAGGAAACCCTATTTTGAAAATTGAAATTTATTGATGGCACCAGCAAGGAGATCCATAATTACATTATTAGAAAGGGTTATGAGGTGGATGTTTTTTTGGGTAGTGCTCTCATAGAAATGTATTCAAAATGTGGGAACATAGAATATGCCCAGCACGTGTTTGAAAGAATGTATGAATGAAACTCTGTATTATACACATCCACGGTTTCAGGTTATGAGCAGAATGGACAAGCTAATGAGGCCTTGGAGCTGTTTTGGAAATTGCAACAAAAAGGTTTGAAAATTGTCTTACACATGGTGGTAACCATTCTTCTCGTATGTTCCCACTTAGGAGCTCTGCAAATGGGTAAGGAAGCCCATGGTTGTTTAATAAGGCATGCCTTCCAGTGGGATGTTTATGCAGGGAGTGTTGTAGTAAATATGTATTCCAACTGTGGCAAAACAGAGATTGCATACCGGATATTTGAGCAAATACCCAAGAGAAATGTGGATTTGTGGAATGAAATGATCAAGACATGTTTTCATAATGGGTACACTAATGATGCCCTGAAACATTTCCATAAGATGCAATTGGCAGGTGTAAAACCCAACTCAACTACCATCTTGAGCATTCTCCCCACATTTTCTACTTGGCAGCTCTACAAAAGGGTAAAGAGATCCAAAATTACATACTTAGAAATGGATTTGATTCCGACATTTCTGTTCAGACTGCTGTCGTAGACATGTATGCAAAGTGTTAGCATGTCAAGTCTTTGATAAGGTGTCTCAAGCTAATGTGGTCTCATGGACTGCAATGGTTGCAGGCTACAATATGCATGGGTATGGTCAGGATGCTCTCCAACTTTTTAACCAAATGCAAGAGGAAGGCATGAAGCCAGACCATGCCACTTATGTTGCACTACTATTTTCTTGTAGTCATGCATGCTTAGTGGATGAAGGCTTGCAATAATTTGAATACATGAAACAAGTTTACCATATCACACCTCAGATGGAACACTACGGATGCATGGTTTACACTCTTTGATGCACCGAGAAATTATATGAAGTGCAAAATTTCATTAAAAAGTGCATTTAGAACCTGATGCTAGTATATGGGCAGCCTTGCTTAATGCATGTTTAATCCATGACAACTTGGAGCGAGGAGAGTATGTGGCAATGCGACTCCTTGAAGTAGATCCCAGAGATGCTGGAAATTATGTTCTATTGTCAAATGTCTATACTGCAGCTGGCAGGTGGGATGATGCAGCAAAGATGAGAATGATGATGAAAGACATTGGCTTGAAAAGGATGCCAGGATGCAGTTGGATCAAACTCAACAACAAGGTTCATGCATTTCTTGTTGGAGATAGATCAAATACACAATCTCAAAAAATTTATGCCACATTGATGAGTTTGTGTCTGCATATGGAAGAGGCAGGTATGAAGCACAAAATTTCATTAAAAAAATGCATTTAAAACCTGGTGCTGGTATATGGGCAGCCTTGCTTAATGCATGTTTTATCCATGACAACTTGGAGCTAGGAGAGTATGTGGCAACATGACTCCTCGAAGTAGAGCCCAGAGATGCTAGAAATTATGTTCTATTGTCAAATGTCTATGCTACAGCTGACAGGTGGATGACACTGTAAATATAAGAATAACAATGAAAGACATTAGCTTGAAAATGATGCCAAGATGCAGTTGGATCAAATTGAACAACAAGGTTCATGTATTTCTTGCCAGAGACAGATCAGATACACAATCTCAAAAAATTTATGCCACATTGATGAGTTTGCGTTTGCATATGGAAGAGGTAGGGTATATACGATGCACAAGCTTTTTAATGCATGTTGTAGAGGAGGAGGAAAAGGAATACATCCTGTGTGGCCACAGTGAAAAGTTGGCCGTTGCTTTTGGAATTATTAGTACCTGCCCTCGGACACCTATCTAGATCACCAAAAACCTTCGTGTTTGTGGTGACTGCCATAATGCCACAAAGTTTATCTCCAAGATTGTTGGGCGAAAATAATTGTCAGGGATGCAAACCGTTTCCACCATTTTAATGCTGGATCTATTCTTGTGGGGATAATTGGTAATCAGATTGAAATGATCTTAACATAATAGTTTGGAAAATCTCCTTTCACATTCTAGAGCTTTGCCTTAGTAGCACATGATTGGGTGTCACATTTCATTATGGGATATTGTTCACTTAGAGTTTCTAAAGTTTGGGAATTTTTAATGAGATAGTTTAAGAGATGTTGAGTTGTATTTGCTAAAGGATTTGCAAAGCATTGCAATGGATGTTATCGTTATATCTAGTCAAGAATCATAAATGCTTTGGCCGTTCATATGTGGGGTGCTCTTGACAAAGTCTTGAATATAAAACAAGAATAGATTCTAATTCTCCCTTGAACCTCAGTTGCAATAATTCTTTTGGCCAGGGAAGTCTGTGAAGAAAGCAGGTGGGTAAATCCCTAGAAGTAGTACTCCCAAAACCTATTGATCTGGTTTCCTTTTGCTTTATGCTTCACATATCATGTCCAATAAGAAGCTTACTTTTGACTGGTTTTTGATGCATCACAAATTGTTTCACTAATAGTCACAACCTTAATGTCACTTGCTGAACACATTGGTGCATTTTATGCTCTCTCAAGGTCTGTAGGTGCCTCACCTCCCATTCATTTGGATTTGAAACTTCATTAGATGGGATGTTTGTAACTGTATATGAGTCCACATTACCAGTTGGGAATGCTAAACTTGTGGGAATGACATGAGTTGGGTGCTCATGTAAATAATGTCAACTCATGTTGGAGAATCAGGTTAATGGATTTCAGGACAACAACCTTTGATGATCACAAGAATACTCTGAACTTTTATCATTTAAAATCATTAAAAAAGGTGTGGGATTATTTTTCTGACATAACTGAGAAAAGAAAACAGCATTTACAGATTGTGTTAATTGTCTGATTACTTTGACTAATAATAAACTCAACAAAGACGTTGGTTTCAGGGAAAATTCATCCTTTCACTTTTGTGCTCTAAAGGCTACAGATGGAAAATTTGGTGCTTCTCCAAAGAATAAGGAAAGAGAAAATTGCAAAAGCCATCATTGCCATCCACTGCTGCTGTAAAGGATGGAAATCTAGTCAGTCCAACCTTTTTCCCGTAAAATTGATCATTTGTATTTCTGGTTCCTTTAGAATCAAGAATGGAGGGGGAAGGAAGAATCTAGTGCTAAGAAGACAATTTGAAATAGATAGTTGATTTCCTCTAATTAATGTCTATATCTATGACAGAATGGAACAATATGAGAATTTTATTGTATACCTTTCTTAAAGAATAACATATGATAAAAAATAAACACCAATAAAGAAACAAAATTGCTAATGTTTCTTATCCCATTGCCTTGCGGCATTTCCTTTGCAACATGTGGTGCTCCCTCTAAGAAGAAGGCCCTCACATGACACCTATGTTGTTGTGAGACATTGATTTACTTGTTAGATGATTAAAATAACCTCTACCATCAAATTGAATAACGCAATTATTGTTGGATACAATTAGGCAGGCATGTTCTCCTTTCTTTACTCTAAGATTTGGTTCACAGATTAATTTTCCTCCTATGAGACAAATTCTTGGATTGATTCTCCTCTAGAAAAATTCTACAGGTAATGGTGTTCCTTTCTTTTTCTTTTACTGCGACACCATATTAAAAAAAAAAAAAAAAAAAAAAAAAAAAAAAAAAAAACTTTATGGCAATAGAAAAATTCCTCAAACAATGTTTCGTTTGTTGGCTAATACAGACGAGTTTTCTGCTTCCAACTCTAGTCGTGCTCCAAAAGTTCTGGTTATGTCAAGGATACCTCTAATGCGGTATTTTGTTGGAATGATAATTTAAACTGCTGTGGAGCGACAGCGACCGCAGCATACAGTTTCCAGAAAACCTCCATTTGAGCTCCCTGTGATGCGATCAACTCGCAGATCGCATATCGCACGTTTTCTTGTTAAACTTCACTGCATCCTTTCTATTGTCTGTGATTGCGATTTCGCGATGCGATCTGATCACATATCACAAATCGCATGTTTCAAACAGTTATGGCAGTGGCGGCACATCTTTTCACTACCTCCGATGCGATGTTGTGATGGGCCACGCATTAAATTCAGAGTTTAATTCCCATGTAGACTGCCGCCTCTTCTGCAATAAATACACAGATAAACATCAATAGATATTTTGATTAGTTTATAGTTTAACTCAGATATTTATTTTCTTATAAATATAACGAACAGCAGATCTGTTTTAATAATGTGTAGAAAGAAACAGAACAGAAGTTCTGTTTTCTGTGTGAGTGCAAGTAATTTTGAACAGCAGTTTTGTTTTTGTACTCTGAGAGTAGAGAGAGCAGAATTAAAAAGGAGAAGCTTTCTTTTCTGCAACGGACATCAGTTCTGAAACTCTAATTTTTCTGAGATAGTGAAATTAGTTTCTGGAACTGAAGCGTTCCTGTTGTAATCCCTCTAAGTAGAGGAAGACTATTTTGTAACAGTTTTTTTTGTTATGATTAAGATCCTGAATTAAAATAACAGAGCGTTGTTCTTTGTGAAATTTCTTTTGTGTTTGAAATTAACAGAAATTTCCAACATGGTATCAGAGCTAGTCTAGGCACTCAGTGAGTCAAAAAAAAAAACAGAGTTTGTTTTTCACTGTAGGAGCTGTAAGAATCTTATTGATCAGATTTTTTCCAGCAGAGAAAGTTTTTTGCTTGTTTTTAAATTTTACAGACAGTATCTCTTCTTTACCTATATAGAGTTAAGATGGCAGATGCTGGAATAGGCTTGACAAATTCCCAACTACCACAGTTTAATGGGAAAAATCACAGTTATTGGTCCATAACAATGAAAGCATTGTTTGCTTCTCAAGGAATATGGGAGATGGTTGAAACTGGCTATGCTGAACCTACAGATGCAACAGCGTTGGCTGCTTTGACAGTAGCATAAAGAGACCAGTTGAAGAGCGACAGGAAGAAGGATGCCAAAGCCCTCTTTTTTCTCTTTCAATCAGTACATGAAAGTGTTTTTCCACGGATTGCAGCAGCAACAAAATCCAAGGAGGCATGGGATATTCTCAAAACTGCCTATCAAGGCATGGAGAAGGTGAAGACTGCAAAGTTGCGGATGTTGAGGAGAGACTTTTAAACACTCAGCATGGAGGAATCTGATACAATAGATTCATTCTTCACTCAGGTTATTGGGTTGATAACCCAGATAAGATCTCATGGTGAGATTCTTGAAGAAAGAAGGATTGTAGAGAAAATCTTGAGAAGTTTACCCTCAAGGTTTGAATCTATTGTGGTAGAAATAGAATAAACAAAAGATATTTCACAGTTCACAGTAGATGAATTGAGTGCTTCTCTTATGTCTCATGAACACAGACTAAGTAGAGGAACAGATTCCTCTTTTGAGAAAGCATTCAAGACTCAGATGTCTTTCGGCCAAGGAAAAGGTCGAGGCAGAGCAAATAACAGAGGTCGTGGAAGAAGCCAAAATAGAGGCAGATATTATCCTGCAAGCACAAGCGGAAGGAGCTGCAATCAGAACCAAGATGAAGGTTCAAGAAAACAGCAAGCTCACGAACAAAGGTATGACAAATCCCAAGTCCAATGTCATTATTGTAAGAAATATGGGCATTATGCCAATGAATGTAGGAAAAAGCAAAATGACATGAATAGTAGGCAAAATGCTAATTTTGTAAATGAAGAAGATAAGAATCCAAAGAATGTGTTGTTAACATGTAACATTGCACAAGACAAACAAGAAGATTTTTGGTTCTTAGACTCAGGTTGTAGTAATCACATGACTAGAAATATTGCAATGTTTTCCAATCTGGATGAGAATGTGAAATCTGAGGTAACAACAGGAATTGATAGTAATATATCTGTCAAGGGTAAGGGCAGAGTCAGTATCCGAGCAAGAAATGGAGAACAGATGATTGTGCCAGAGGTATACTATGTACCTGGTCTGAAATGTAATCTTTTGAGTATTGAGCAGCTCATTGACAAATGTTACAACGTGTTCTTCAAAGATGACATGTGTACAATCAGAGATATACCTCCAAGTAAGAAGATCATTGCACAGGTGCAGATGACCAGCAATAGAATGTTTCCTCTCAAACTCAGGGCAGATTTGAAGGAAGGAAGAACTATTGCGGCTGTAACACAAGAAGTCTTTCAGGAAGAAGTGAAAGATGTGAATTGGTTGTGGCACTTGAGATTTGGACATCTCAATTTCGAAGGCTTGAATCTGTTGCATAGAAAGGGAATGGTAAAGGGACTGCCATTGATTGAAAAACCAGACAGCCTTTGTGAAGGCTGCATCTTGGGCAAGCAACACAAAGAAAGCTTTCCAACAGGAAAGAGTATAAGGGCAAAAGCACCCTTGGAAATTGTTCACTCTGATGTGTGTGGACCGATGCAAATACCATCATTTTCTGGAAATAGATATGTCTTAACTTTCATTGATGATTACACCAGAAAGACATGGGTGTATATGCTGAAACAGAAGAGTGAATTGTTTGAGAAATTCCGCCACTTCAAAACTCTTGTTGAGAAACAGTGTGGGCATTATATCAAAGTGCTCAGAACAGATAGAGGAGGAGAGTACATCTCCAAAGAATTTCTGCGTTTTTGCAAAGAGAATGGCATACAAAAGCAGTTCACCGCACGGTATGCACCTCAGCAAAACGGTGTTACCGAAAGAAAGAATATGACCATTCTTGACATGGTCAGAAGTATGCTAAAGGCAAAACACTTGCCGCATGAGTATTAGGCAGAAGTTGTCACTTGCGCAGTTTACATCTTGAATAGATGCCCAACTAAAGCTGACATGAACAAAATACCAGAATAAGCATGGAGTGGTCAAAAGTAAACTGTCATTCACATAAGAGTATTCGGTTGTGTAGCTTATGCACATGTACCGAATCTGCTTAGGAAAAAGCTTGATAGTAAGGGGGAGAAGTGTGTATTTATTGGCTATTGTGATGAGTCAAAAGCATACAAACTCTATAATCCATCCACTAAGAAATTGATTGTAAGCAGAGATGTGCAGTTCATTGAAGATGAAACTTGGGATGGAAGCTTAGAGAAGATAGTGAATGTGAAGACAATTATGTCTCACGAAGAAGAAGAGGAAGGGACAACAACAAATAATCCTTCCTTGGTGGTTCCTCCTCCACCACAGCAAGTACAACAAACCACACCACAAGCTGGAATTTGAACAGCCTTAAGAAGTCAAGGAAGTGCTTCTTCAAGCACACCACATGGATCAGAAATACCCTCAAGTTCGGATGGAACTTCAAGCACACCAAGAAGACCAAGATTTAGAAATCTGAATGAGATTTATGAACAAGGAGAGGTAAGTAACAATACCAGTCTGAATTCATTATTCGCTTTGTATTGTCATGTTGATGACCTAGTTCATTTTGAAGATGCTGTAAATGAAGATAAATGGAGAAGCAATGAATGAAGAAATTGGTGCAATTGAAAAGAGTAAAACATGGGAATTAGTGGACCTCCCTGAAGGCAAAGATGCCATTAGAGTTAAGTGGGTCTATAAGACCAAAAGCAATGCTGAAGGCAAGATTGACAGGCACAAAGCAAGACTTGTTGTGAAAGGCTACAAGCAGCAACAAGGCAGAGACTATGATGAAACCTTTGCACCAGTAGCAAGGATGGAAACAGTTAGAACAGTGTTGTCTATTGCAGCACAACAAAAATGGAAGATTTATCAGATGGATGTTAAATCTGCATTCCTGAATGGAGTGTTGAAAGAAGAGGTTTATGTTGAACAACCTCCAGGTTATGAAGTTGCTGGCCAAGAGCATAAAGTTTGCAGACTGAAGAAGGCTCTTTATGGGCTGAAGCAAGCTCCAAGAGCATGGTACAGCAGAATAGATGCGTATCTGATTGAGAATGGGTTTGACAAGTGTGATGGTGAACCCACACTCTACATAAAGGAAAATGATGGTAAGATCATTATTGTTGTTTTATATGTAGATGATCTGATTTTTACTAGCAATGATGCTTCTCTCATTGGTGATTTTAAAGCAGTCATGAAAAGTGAATTTGAAATGACTGACTTGGGTTTCTTGAGATATTTTCTTGGAATTGAAGTAGACCAAAGTGAAAATGGTGTTTTTATTTCCCAAGATAAATATGTAGAAGCTGTGTTGAAGAGATTTAACATGCAGAACAGCAAGGCAGCTGTGACTCCAACAGTAATGGGGCTGAAATTGACCAAAGAAGACAGCAGCAAAGATTTTGATCCAAAACTGTACAAGAGCATAGTTGGCAGCCTTATGTACTTGACGGCAACTAGACCAGACATTATGCATGCTGTGAGTTTAATCTCCAGATTTATGGAAAGACCGAAAGAGACTCATTGGCAGGCAGCCAAGAGGATTCTAAGGTATGTGAATGGAACGAAGGGGTTTGGTATTTTATATTCCTCTTCTGAAAGTTTTATGTTGACAGGTTACACGGACAGTGATTGGGCTGGAAGTGTTGATGATAGGAAAAGCACATCAGGATATGTGTTTCATATGGGATCGGGAGCCATCTCATGGGCTTCCAAGAAGCAATCAGTTGTGGCTTTGTCAACAGCAGAGGTAGAGTATGTGGCAGCAACAGCAGCAGCATGCCAAGCAGTGTGGCTGAGAAGAGTTCTCAGAGATTTGTGTCATGAACAAGAAAATGGCACAACCATTTACTGTGACAATAGCTCGCAATAGCTTTGTCTAAAAACTCTGTTTTTCATAAAAGAACAAAGCACATAGATACCAAATTTCACTTCATAAGTGAATTGGTCAGCAATAGTGAGATTGTTTTGCAGCACTGCAGAACAGAGGATCAGCTAGCTGACATCTTGACAAAACCATTGCCAAAGAAAGGTTTTGATCATTTCAGGAAATG
>APFE031380815.1:134542-185407 GCA_000404065.3 Pinus taeda
TGTGATTTTTCCCATTAAACTGTGGCAGTTGGGAATTTGTCAAACCTGTTCCAGCATCTGCCATCTTAAAAGAAAAGATGCTGACTGTAAAATTAAAAACAAGCAAAAAACTTTCTCTGCTAAAAAGTCTGCTTAATAAACTTCTTACAGCTCCTACAGTGAAAAACAATCTCTATTTTTGACTCACTGAGTGCCTAGACTAGCTCTGATACCATGTTGGAATTTTTATGGTGAATTCCATAACACAAAACATCCCAGAACAACTCTCTGATATGATGGAATTTTCTGCTAAATTCCTAAACAAACTCGCAACACAAAACTGCTCTGTTTCTGCACAGAAAACTGTAAATTTCGTTTTCTGGACTTGGTGTTGCAGCAACAGGAATCGATGTTGCAGCAACGCTGATCGTGGTGTTGCAGCAACGGGAAAAATACTCTGTTTTTAATAACACAGAAAAAACAGAAAACTGTTTTTGACGCTAAGTCACTTTAAGAAAAGTGAGGCTTTGTGTAACAGCAACTAAAGCAAAGGGCGTCAAATCACTAATAGACTTAGAGAGTGATATCAAAGTGTTTTTGACACTTGGTGTAACAGCAACTGAAAATCAACAAAACAGTAAACTTGTATTTATAAACAATAAACAAGCTGATACAGAAAACTAACTGTTACAAGAGGAACGCTTTAGTTCCAGAAATCGATTTTCTCTAACTCAGAAAATCGCAGGTTCAGCACTGTTGTGCATTTACAGAAGAGACACACTCTGTTCTTCTAACCTTCTCTCAGAAACAGAACTGCTGTTCTAAAATTTCTTACACTCAGACAGAAAACAGAACTGTTGTTCAGAAATCTCTTGCACTGCCTGATGTGTTAACAGAACTGCTATGCGTTTACATTTATAGGAAAAACTAAAGATCTGAGTTAAACAATAAACTAAACAAAATATTTGCTGATCTTTATCTTCATATTTATTGCAGAAGAGGCGGTGATGACTTTTCAGCAAAAATAAGTCGGTTATCTGCAGGGGAATTAATTCTTCAAAATATCAGTGGACTTTTGCGGCTTACGGATAATCTGAAATTAATTGTTGAAGATCAGATCTTGTTCTGTATTGATTGTTTGCAGTTGGAATTAAATTCCAACACAAACAAGATATAGCTTAGACGGTAAGGGGTGGGTAGGTCTTCAGTAAAAATTTGAGGGATCAATCAGATTTAGAGTAGCTTGGTTACCCAACCACCAAGATTTATAGCAGCTTGTTCAGTAACGTGTATCATACCTCATACTTATTACCTTCTCACCCTAGAAGATGGTGTGCTTAAGCCAGGAATACTCAGTGGGTGTGGGACTCATGGAAATGTTGCCTCATAAATATTATCTATAGCCGGAACTTCAGTCAGAGACATAGCTGGATGGAGAAATAACCTGACATGCTCTAAGTTGATAAAGAGCTTAAGCCTAAAATGAAAAAATTGCTTGAATCTGTTTGTTTCGTATTTTGGGTGGAGGATTCCAAAAAGCTTAACCATATGTGTGTTTTGAGACATCTAAACCTCGTTTGTTTTACCATGAGGATTTGGAGTCGGAGGTTGGGCTTCAGTAGTCCGTTTGAAAATTGACAATGAATCCAACTAGACTACCCCACCTATGTCTGTGTTCGAAGGAAGAGGGCTCAATCTGACTTAACAATGCCCCCACTACTCTAGTATTTTATGAGAACAAGTTATTGTAATTACTGTTTTGGGGATTTTTCAGGTTCTAGATTTGGGTTGAAACACAATTATTTGTTTGGCAGCATCAACATGAACATAAAGTTAGTGCCTGGGTACTCTACAGAAACAATCACTACATTTTATGTAAGTAACAAAACAAATTTGTATTGAAATGACAATAGCAAACCACATTTATTAGTAGTCTTTCGTCGGAGGTTAAGATTGATGATTTACTTTTTGAATTCAAGTTTCTATTATTCACAATAAATTAAGAAAAGTCTTTCCGTAGAAATCACATAAGAGAAACTTCAACAAGTTTGGTTCATCATCAAGGCCAGATGAAGAGGAAGACCATGGCAAAGGCATAAATAAAGAGCAATATAGAGACCATAATTTCCAAAATAACCATTAGTTGAAATTATGGTCTCTACATTGCTTTCTATTTAAGCTTTTGCTATGGTCTGCCTCTTCATCTGGTTTGGTAGTGATGAACCACAGCAGTTGGTTTGAAATAAATTGGCCAAAAATTTCTCTTATGTAATTTCCACTTAAAGACTTTTTTTGATTTATTTTTTTGTTGTCAAAATTGAATACCATACCTTCAACCCAAATTCTAATTATTTTTTGCTCACATGATCGAGTTTACTCGACAGGTATCACCTACTCTCTTTTCAACCAATCACATAACCACGCAGGTCGGGGGTCAGCCCAACTTGTCAGTCAGAGGTTGGCCTCCTTTGATGCCTAGCAACCAAAAAGTAACTTGGAGACCCGAAGAGTTCAACATTATATAAAAATAACAAATTAGAGTGTGTTATTTACCGATAAATGAAAAACCTAAAGCTCGCTAACAAGAGAAAGCTTCAACTAAATCAGTTGTATTAAATAACCATATCGAGTCTCTCAAATATGGGGCTTGTATTGAATATTCAAATATAGCATATATCCAGAAGTTCAAACTTATCTATTTTCATATTTTTTTAATCATATTATTGTTGTGTTTAAGAAGATTTTAAGATATTTGGACTTTGTATGGGTGGGGCATAATGCAGGTGCGCACGGGATGTGAACTTCGTAGCACTATATATAAGACATGTTCTTTAGGAAATCCAATCTTGTGTGTGCAATACCCTAAATTTTTTCCCAATAATTTCTTTCCAGAAGATTTCAGTGATAGTGGAAAAAGGGCATTGCATAATTTGACTATTATTTTGAAGTCGGAGAAATTTAGCTAACTCAATGTGCCCTTTCCTTGAGGAAAAATTACTCCGAATAGAAATCGGGATCACAGAGACAAATTTAGACACAGTCAGTCTCATTTCAAAGCCAACACTCACTTTTGTTAATCAAGGAAGCATTATTTCCCTATTGCAAATTAATCCACAAAAAAAAGCTGGAATAGAATAGGCAATAAAAAAACAAATTCTTTTGATTCCTTCAAATCGAAGGTCCGAGTAGTCTATATTTTTTTCTTTCTTTAACCTCACCAGAGTTTCTAACTCTCCCACAAAGTTATCTAGAAAAAAACATTTTTCTATTATGGAAAATAAAGTACATATTTCAGTGAGAATAAATTTCAATAGCCATAGATGTGTTAAGACCAGATATCATGTATCTTCTAACATAAATAACTACATAGAAAAATAGAGAAAATACATTTAGTTGGACCATAACATTTGTGAATCAGAGGACACAGTCAAAAAAACTGCCTTAAGTCCAACACAGCCTAAAAATAGATTTCGCTCTAAACGAAGAGCCCTGACAGAGAACCCTGTAGTCAAAGACCCATGTTATAATGGGATGGAACCTTCCCTTGTCATTGAGCTAGAGCAGAACAGTTGGAAGATGATGCGATCCAAAACAGAGCAACAACTATCTACTTCACTATTTTGAGATCGGTAGATGTGAAAAATGGGGAGATGAAAAAAACCCATTGTAAGATCTCTGATTCGAAAGGGAACCTTTGTGTTTAGCCCAATCAAGATCAATCTTCCAAAATTCACATTTTTCTAAAAAGGAAGTCCTTCTAAAGCTATCAATTTAAAAGGGGAGTTTAATTATTATTAAATGAATACAGTTTAGTTGATAAAGAATCTACCTAATTCATTTCATCAAAGACTAAATCTCATTCTCTCTACTATAGCAGGTTCGTTATCAATTCAAAACATTTTCAATTTCAACGTGCTGGGGACTATTTTATTTCTTTTTGGGTGTATTAATGCAATATTGTATATTCTCAATACATAGGTTAGTCTTACTGCCTGAGAGAATACCTGTGATGCCAACAACCCCTGTAAAACTCTAAACTTTGGACACATTATCAGGTGTGGACCATTCAACAATGGCCTTTGATGGATCCATTCAATACTTAAGACAAATCAATTCTATTTACATTTTATCTCTAATCTATGGAAATCCTGATATCGTGTCAATAATTGTGGTGGCAATAAAAATGGTTGAAAGGATTTTAGGGATTCATGCTCTACAGTAATATAATAACGAATTTTTTAGGGAAAACAACATTGCATATTACAAGTTTTCTTTTTTATAGAAATTACAGACGTGAATGTCATTATTGCAGTGCTTTCAGTTATGAGGAATCTAGTTTTTGGGTATCCTGAGATATGTTACACAGTAATCTTCTTGGGCAACACTGAAATTCAGGCCATCTGGGGAAGGGAGATCTTAAAGTAAAATGTGAAGAGGGTAGGAAGAGTGGGCAACAATTACTTTTTCAATTAGCAGTGTTAAAGGTGAAGCTACAACACTCTTTAATATTACCCAATATCAGCATTGGTGTGAAACAGAATTTTGCCAACATTTTTCTCTTCTGTGAAGGACTTTTCCACAAGTAACCTAACAACATTAAAATATGTAAAAAATAATTGAAATAAAATGAACATTTCCCTTTTAGGTCATTCAAAATTCATTTTTTTTGGTGGTGTGTATTTTGATGGATTCATTAGAAACTCTTAGCAAAATGTTATAATTTCAGTTATTCTTTCTCAAGATCAGTCTAAACAGCGTCAAGCATACTAATTGGCATGAGGGATGAACAACAAGACCATGAGAGAGCTTTTATCTTTTCAGTGGATCCACTTCTCCATTTTTGGGAATTTTTTGCAGTGTATAGGAATGGTCCGATAATTTTTTGTAGTTTAACAGGATTTGTTAGATAATTAATCACATTTAATTGGAACTTCTCAGTAGACATGGTTTGTTCATAGTGTGGTGAAATATATATTTTTTTAACATTGATATGCAAAATTTTAGCCCTATACTATTACAATATGGATCGATGCACAATTTATACTCGAGAAGTATTAAATTATGTTGCTAATGTTTTCTGGAAAGTATCCCACAAATTCATAATGATGATTCAAGATATCTTTAAATTTTTTCTTTCAGTCTTGTGTCTAAGAAAGAGTACTTTATTTTATTTTCATTTCATTTCTTTTAATCAAAACCCAACCTATTGACATTAAGCTTGGTCAATCATATGAACTTTTAATTCACCTAAGTTACTAAAATATATTTTCAAATCTTCTCTTAGTCATAGTATATAAAGGTAACAATGAGTTTTTGATCAAGTGACATAGCTCAATATTGAAAAAGAGCACCTTTTTTATCAAATATTTGTTATTGGAACTTGAAAGAGAATCTTTTAAGATTGAGAGGAAACCTATGTTGGAAAGATTATAGAATATGTAAATTTGGAATAATGGAAGTGATTTCTCTTTATCTTCTAGCTTTGAACAACATTTTGTTTACTAATTTTTATATTCAATGATTTTCTATATCTCACTATTCTTCTCGAATTTATGCCTTACGGAGTTTCCTTTGCAACATCTGGTGCAAATGCTAGTATATTTTTCTTTTAATTTGAAAATATATATTTTTTTAAATAAAACATGATGATGATAGTTTTTAGAGGAAAAAGTTTTTAAAGGAAAAAATAGTTTCAATTAATTTATGGGAAAAGAAATTCAATTACTTTGTAGGTGCATTTGCTATATTATAATTATTTTAATATTTTAAATTTTCACTAGTTGAAAATTCTATATTTTTTTAATTTTTTTTAACTAAAATTTTGATAAAATATTAAAATGTAAAATTCCTAATTACTCTATCGTGGTTTCATGAGGGAGAAATATCATACCAAGGTGGGTTTATATTGCATAATATATATTGCGGAAAAATGACATAATATATTGGAGATATATAGGGGTAACGGGTTTTTATATTGACATGTATTAAAAATTGAGTAAAGGGATATAAAAATTGTTAATGAAAAAATAGGTACCTACAATATCTAGTGGTAATAGGGGTTTTTTAAATTGGGAAGGTGTATTGAGTTCATATTGGTAGGGGGTTAATTAATGTGATTTTTAAAAGTAATTTCCAATATACAATCAAAATAAAAATATTGTTTAACAAATAATAGGGTTCAAACATTTATTAAATGAAACTCCGTGAACCACTCTAACCATTCATATAAACATATAAGAATTTTTTGACTAATCATCAATATAACGACAAACTAAAAAAACATGCAATGGTGTCTAACTTTTCTCATATCATCAATGTAGTGAGAACAGAACATTCATGGTCATAACTCTTATCAAAACAAAGTTCTAAATCTACGAAAAGGAAAATGTAAATGTTTTTTTAATAAATGTTGTTGTAAAAATTTGTTTCACTTTTACATTTATTCTGTTTTAATGTTGTAAAAAATGTAAATGTTTTTCATAAAAAATGTTTGGACTTTATTTTATTTTTAACTAAAATTCAGTGATAATTTTTTTAAAAATTGTAAATTTTAATTATTTAAAAATTAATAAATTCAACTCACTCACAATTAAATTATAAAGGGTCCAAAACTCAAAACTAAATTGCGAACTACCCAAAACTCAAAATTGTTATTTCTTCGAAAATTTCAGAAAGAAAATATATCTATAAAATATCAAAAACTTTTGATGGATAGGTTAACCTAAAACAAAGTGTCATATTTGAAGTAGGATTGAATTACCTTTAAAAAGATAACTAATTTTAGATTGCAGATTACTGTGGTGTGATTTCTGAATGGAGTTCGGATTTTCCACAGTGTTCATGTTTTTGTGGTCGACGTTTCGAGTCTTCAACTAGACTCATCATCAGGACAAATTTTTTGAAGACTCGAAACGTCGACCACAAAACATAAACACTGTGGAAAATCCGAACTCCATTCAGAAAAGATAACTAATGTTAAATTATATAGCTCATGTTATACATGCCATTTGTTTTTCTGATAATGAATATTTAAAGTAATGTGTATTCTTTTAAATTTATTAGTATTAATAATATATTTGAAATATATAAATGGTTTTTTCAAAATAAATAGTTTGAAATATTCAATTAAAGGTAACCCAGTGTTTATTATAATTTATTAGCCTATTAATTTATAGATATAGTTAAATCTTCAATGAAAAAATACAAAAATAAATAAATATATATATATATATATATATATATATATTTTCATGTGAGCCTTATGGAAATAAATATTTCACCGAGCTACATACATTTTATCGCCAAAGTAAGAGTACACTGCTAAAATTTAAAGACCAGCAAATTATCTGCAAATAATGCATGTAATTTGAAAAAGAACAGGTTTTACAGGTTAAATTTTCGGAAAACTTTGGAACCTGTGCCGATTTGTATAATGCCGAGGTCGTCCGAAGGTTAATTTGCCTCCATCTTTCTCCGAAAATACAGATACAAAGGAAGCTAAAACAAATTTGGACCAAAATTCCAAATCCTGATGTACACGGTCCAAAATGATGACAAGTTGTAGAGACGATGATTGTCGTTGTGACAGATTCAGATTGAAGGTTGAGAAAAAAAATTAAAATCTCATGAGAAAATACAACCATTATCCTTTCTGCAATTAGCTAACTGCGCACGCATCTGCCCTGTGTATCCTGTCTAGGTGTATTCATTGAAATTATTGTGGAATCACTCCACCTTTTAGGCCACTGCCGAGTTCGTGCAAATCAATGTCCATAATTGAAAACCTTAAATGATGGCTTTTCTTATGCCATTCAAATCCATTTAATATTCTTGTCCTTCAGCTCGTAAATCTCCTATATTTTTCCAATAAAATATTGTTGATTCACTACCAGTTTATGCACTGTAACGACCATCCATGGTTGAAATCTGGACATCATGGTCAAAGCTCTCCCTAAATACCATTGAAATGAGACGACATACTACCTTGTTTAAACACTAAGATGCTCGCGTATAAAGAGGAGAAATTTGACCGTTGAAAAAGATTATAAAATGGGAGTGGGATATATGTCCATCTGTGGATAAGCTTTCGTTTTCCATTTGATCAAAAAATGTTTTGAAAAGGACATTAGAAAGAAGAGATGTTAGGTTACTTTTTCAAAAGTTTTCCAAAAAAAATTGTGAAGTGATATATTTCTTATATTTTTTGAAATTTGATTAATTAGTTTTTATATTTTAAAGTAAGTGAGTTCTGAGAAGTAATTGAGTTATGAATAAGATGATAAAAGTTTTTTTATAGTGGGAATTTACCTATCATAACTTAGTTGTTAAACTAGCAGTAAAGACAATAATCACTAGTTGTTATTTGTGAATATAGGTTGATTCATCATTATTATTCAAGGAAACACATGCCACTTGGAATACCTATCATAACTCAATTGTCAAACTAGCAGTGAAAACAATAATCACTAGTTGTTATTTCTAAATATAGGTTGATTCATGATCATTATTCAAGAAAACACATGCCACTTGGAATTACTTGTTGGTGGTGCGTAAGGGGGTAGGATTTAACTCTTGTGAGATGTCTCTGGGTCATTAACATGTTTCCATACATGCGAGGAAGACACACTCTTAGCCAAGTAGAAGCAGTTTTAGAGCATATCAAGAATTTTGATTGGTTTTTTATTATGTAAAAAAGTTGTATAGCTTTTTTTCTCATTAAGTAATCATTTTCAAGAATCTTCTTCTTTAAAATGTAAATAAAAAATAAATATTACGATTGTCTAATAAAAAAGAGTTGTGGTATCAAGTTCAATGGGACTATTGAAACTATCCCCAACACTTGCTTTCTTATAAACCCATATATTGTTGAAACATGCTAACTCCAATAATGGTTTCAATTAATAGGTTTCAATGCATCCTAACCTTCACTGATTCAAAAATACATAAGTGTCTCTAGCAGGCCTCTCAAAAACAAAAACAGTCTCTAAACTTGTTGCAATGTCCCGCTCTGGAAAAGCTCTGTGTATTGTCGTCTGTGCTACTTCTACAACAATTAACATGGAATATTTTTACTTCCTTGCATGCCCCGTTAACATTGATGGGATGCAATGCATGAAAAAGGTTGTCCAACCATCTGATAACATGTGGCATTCCATGAAATGCAATGGTGCCTTCCTTGAATGTGACTACCGCTATGTATTCTATCTTGACTAGCATGACCACATTGGCCACCTGGAAAATGTCGTTGCTTTCAATGATGTTGCAACTAAACTCTTGAGTGTAACAACAAAGGACCTTTTCCTCCTTTCATGCGAGCTAGAATCTGTTGGAGACATCTCCACCAAGGTCAAATGTCGCCATTTCCTTTTCACCCTTTCTATTAAAACAAACAGTGTCAATGACATTAGACACATCTTCCCAACCCTTATGCACACTAATTTATGTTCATAATTTATTTGATGCCATTTTAAAAAAGCCCAAGATAAATTGAACTCCTTTGTTGTGTACCTTGTGCCTACAAGGATTGCCATTGTTCTGGGACATTTTTGTTAGTGTAACTTTCTTCTTAAATTTAACCTTATGCTACATTCTTTAGAAGATATATATAAACTCAAATTTGGATTATATTTCATCATCCATATGTTTCGCTTAATTATTGTCTTTCGTATTCCCCCACTCCTATGGGTGTTCCTTTGCACCTCTCGGTGCAATTTCTAGTATTTATATATAGTGTATGTGCCAAAAAAATTTATTGAGAACAGCACTAGTCCCTTAGGCATGGAGCCACCAACATTTAAGGTTTACCCATACTCCATAAGATTGTTGGGTTTACTTTGCCACATATGTATTAGGTTATAACATTGGGCATATTTTAAGTCTCGTAGTATTGTCATGTCCATGCCTTGTAAGGTGTACTTCCTCACACATGCATTAGGTTATATCATTGTGCATATTTTTTAGTGTCATACTATTGTCATGTTTATTTATCTACTGGCAAGTTTGGAATTTCAAAATTATTTTTGGTTAACTAGAAATTTGATGATGGTCAATTAATTTATATCCCTACTACTTTAGGTTTTATGTAGACTCTTAAGTGCCAATTTTTTTTTGTGTTCTTATATGTAAATTTTTACAACAATCGGGAGGTAGGTTTGAAGAGAATATCTTAAAGAAAAAAAAAACAATCCATTAGTCTATCTCTGTAAAACCAAAAAGTTGTTTCTCATTATCAAATTTTTTAACTGTTACTTTGTTATAACACTAAACATAGAAACCTACAAAAAATTCAATCACATTTTTCATGTATTTTTCATTTTTCGTGTAGCAATCCATTTCCATCAAATTCCCATTATGAAAATCAAGCATAATGTTTTTTACTTTTCCCAAACTTCTCTAAACTCAGAGTACCCTTACCTATTAGGGGATTTTTTAGGTCTAAAATGGGCCTCATAAGGAAATTATAAAATAATAGTGGAAATAATAAAATAGGATTAGATTACATCATCAAATTTTAGAGGAAAAAAAAATAATAAATAAATTTTTTTAACTCGTATTTTCAACTTATCTCTATATGGGTTTACTCAAATCTCAAGTGGAAACACTCGTTGGATCCATAATTGGGTTCCTCATCCAAGGAGTACCCATGTTGCATACTTTTGATGGACCCTACTACACGAAAAATGAGAAATACATGAAAAATGTAAGGAGTACCCATGTTGCATACTTTTGATGGACCCTACTACACGAAAAATGAGAAATACATGAAAAAAATGTGATTGCAATCACATTTTTTCATGTATTTCTCATTTTTCGTGTAGTAGGGTCCATCAAAAGTATGCAACATGGGTACTCCTTCGATGAGGAATTAAATTTTTTCATCCAACGAGTACTCCCTCTCAAAATTTGAGTAAGAACTTAGGGAGATAAGTTGAAAACATGAGTTGAAAAAGTAGTTTTATTATTTTTTAATCTTTGTACTTTTTTACTCCAAAAATGGTGAATCATCCCCCATGGTTGACATCATCATCTTGAATCCTATTGGTTCTTATAAAATTTATTTTGGTTGTACATTTTTCTTAGGAGGCCCATCTTAGACCTCAAAAATCCCCTAATGATTGTGTTCGTCTCGTCAAGATGAATTCGGTTCTATAATTTTTTCCTCAATCCGACCACCGAATTGTGAGATGTTGCCTCCCAAATATTTTACCCTACCACCTCATCAGGATGCCACGTAGTAGTGCATTGTTGGTTTGTGTGGCAGTCGAGCTTTTATACCATTCAAGATCACTCCTCCACTTACCTATTGAAGTCCTTCATTACATTGGACTGGATCTGAAGGTCATGGATTAACCATGTCATCCCAATTCCTTCATCCTAGTCCTCCTTATAACTCCGGGATTACATTTATAGCCACATCATCCTGCTCTTTCCATGTCAGTGGATTCCTAAGCATGCTTCTTTGATAATCGTTGGGGGCATGCCACCAAGCTTACTTGTGGGTGGGGTCATAAGGCCTCCTGTCCCATTGGTCTACCTCTCCACTCTTACTTCCACCACATGTTATCCCATGTTATCCAACTTTCTTCACCCAGAGGCCTCCTTTGTTGCACCTCTTTTTTTCTTCAGGGTCATAGCATTGGGTTGACCTGGCTAACGGGACCCCTCCTCCATTAATTGGATACGTGCCCCACTAGCATGGTATGACTTACGTCGTCTTGCTATTCTCCTCCCAGCATTTACGATTTACTCCTTACTTTAATCTTCTGGGGTGACACCTCTGGACCTATGTGATTTGGTGAGTCTCACCTCCACGAATTACTATTTCTTATTGGTCCAAGTGGTTCCACTCCCTACCTATTATAATGATCCTATGCTTCCAATTTGTATTCCTAACTAGCCCGATAATCCATCAACCCTATGGTTTTATTACGCCACTGCTTGCGGATGTTCTAGGGTGAATCCGCTAGGCTAAATTGATAGGTGGGCTAGTTACTAACCAATAACACCACAATGATAGTTCGGTTCTTACCATGCACCCACCTTATGTCATCCCGCGAGGCCTTTCCTAATGGATTCAATTCTTCCACTCCAACGTTCTTCCAGGGTGATCTCATCCCATCTTTGTCTTCCCTATGCTTCCTAGCGCACCTCCCTCTAATCCTTCTACGCTAAATTGTTGAGCTTATGTGGATAATGTGTCACCCCTCCTGTCAATGGCATAATCGTTGGGTGCACGTCATCTTACTGCATCATTTTTGCACCTCGTCTCTCCAGTGCTCAACATAATTTCTCAGGGTGAACCTTCCAAGTTCCACCTCTTAGCCATGTCAGTACACTCATGGCCAATTTTATTAGGGACAAATCAAGCATGCCAATATGAGACTACCACGACTAGGGTTTTGTTCGGTGCAATGATATCGTTTGCCCAAATTTTTCATTATAAGGTTACATCTTGCCCTCCTGTGTCACTTCAAGTTTTCCCCATAGCCCGACTAGGGAAACCCTATCAACCTCTAAGCTATGGGTTTGATCTAGACTTCGACCTACATAGAATATTTCCCCAACTCTTCATCGATCACTCCTCACTGGCCAATCTAGTTAAAGCTCTAATACAGGGGTTCCATGTAACGCTCTCCTCCCACATCTACCCAAGTAATCGTCTAATCGGGGTAAACATGTGACAAGAAGTTACTGTGATGTGATTTGACCTCCTAAGTCACCTTAAGGAAGTGGAACCAACGAAAACACACCATATAGACCTTTCACATCAGCAACAAGACTCTCAGGAAACATCCCAACCTCTCAGGTAAATAGCCCCTGAGTCTTACTGGTTTTTTACACAAATTAACCCTCGGACGCTCCGATGATATGGGCATGCATGTGTCCATAAGGCTTCGGACTCTCCCACAACTTGGTATGCCAATGTCCATTGGCTATTTTGCTTAGTTTTGTGCCAACGTCCCCAGGATTTGAGCCACTTTTTAAGGCCTAGAGCCTAGGTCACTACCTAGAACTAAATGACACCTTCAGAATAGAAAGATAACAAGAGAATTATGATACAAATTCAATTACTTGAATAAGATCTTCACTGGACCCCTACTAGCCATGACAGGCATTTGGTCAAACATATCACAATTATGTAATCTACATGTGTAAACAACAGATCTAACCATAAGGGTCTCATACTCATTTGAGAATCGCTAAGAAAACCATAGGGGTCTCATACTCATCTGAGAATCTCTAAGAAGCATTAATGCTTCAACACATTAGCTGCAGTTTCATCAATTAGGCCATAGATACATTGGTCATTCATTTATACGTGAAAACATGATGAGAGCCATACATAGCTACTGCCATAACACATGTTCATAACCAGCATAATAAAAATAGAAATACCAAGGAAACAACAACCATATGATCCATATATAAACCAATATAATACTCATGAAATAACAAGGAGAAATAACCTCTTATTAATGATGCAAAGGCCAACCAGTTGTGGGACTTCCACGAACCACCCAACCATAGACCTGGCTAAGCCAAAACTCTCTTTAGCCAGTCACCTCCATGCCATATTCCAAGCATGAATGTGGGATCTCATAAAACACATCAATCAAAAACCATCGAGGGCTTCCAGAGGCCAACCATCTCAACCCATCAAACAGTGATTCCACCTCACGGTCGGACATCACAAAATTGTCACCAAGTTGGTTTCTGCCCAAACCTTCTAGAGCTGGAGAGTGTTTGTTCCAACCAAGGCTCCAAGACTAGTAACTCAACCCACAACTACCACCATGCTCCAGTGTTTCTCCAACCAAGGCTCCAAGACTAATAACTCAACCCACCAAGAACTTTGAAGTGTTTTTCCAACCAAGACCTAGGACTAATAACTCAACATAAATTGTTACAGGGCCCTAGAGAGTTTGTCCAACCAAGGCTCCTGGAACTAATAACTCAACCCAAGCTAAGGAAACATGAGAACCAACTAGAAAAATCCACTATCAATCCAGGCAATCCTCCATGTCCGTGATAGATCATGACCAATAAACCGCATGCATATGCCATGCATGCCAAAACTAGTGAGGAAAACATACATGGAACTCAATACCTGGAAGAAAAACTCGTTGTAGTTTTTGATCCCAATGTCCTCTTGTCCTTTCCTGCTCTTCTTTTGCCGTCTTTCTCCAAAACTCCAAGTATGTTTCACCCCTCTAAGAGTGCTCCAAGAGTATGAGAGAGAGAGAATAAAGAGAGAGCTCCAAAACTGAACTGGAAAAAGTCTATGTACTGGTCCTTAGAAGTCTTTTTATTCATGAGGCCTCTATTTTCTTCATTTTTCTCCTCACATGCAACGTGTGTGACCTTTTACCTCCCTTTTCTCCTAATTTCCATTATTTTCCTTCATTTTGCTCCTCACATGCAACCTGTGACCTTTCGCCTTCCTTTTCCCCTAATTTCCATTATTTTCATAAATAAATGTATCAAAATTGCTCTTTTTCCTTTCCAAATCCTTTGTCATTTCCTTTGCCAATTTCCTTAGCCATTAATTGACCACAAGTGATCCCCATCACTATGCTTTTGCCCAACATTTAGCTTGGAATAAGTGTCCCATCAACTGTGGTTATTATTTTGCCTTTATTAACTTTTATTACATGGAATTTTCACCAGGACTGTTACAGAACCCTCCCCCTTGGGGGAACATTGTTCTCGGTGTTTAATAACACATATAACCACAATAATGTTGTAAGAAAAACATACTACCCATGGAGCTTTATAACTTAGCTCATTGCAGCATTTACAATGATCATACACCCATATCGCTTATTAAAGCTTTATAACATAGTTCATGGTAGTATTTACATCCATATACATATGTACATATACCAAACATCACCAAAACATGTACCAAAACATATACCAAAACATTTGTTCAACCAACGAATAAGGAAGGATACATAGCCTGCATCTGGTCTGCCATATCCCATGTAGCTTCATTGGACCCAAAGTGCTTCCATTACACTTTAACCTACTCGATTGCTTGGTTCTAGAGCATGAGCATCTTTCTCTGAAATATACATTGCAGTTACCACTAAAGGTCTCCTTCGAGCTCTACTTATAATACATACCAATTAATCACATGATCAACATATTTAACATACTTATTAAGCAATGTCACATGGAAAACATCATGGACTTTCACTTTTGAAGGCAATGCAAGTCAATAGACTATTGGCCCAATCCTCTCAATAATCCTGAAAGGTCCACAAAACCAGGGTTCCATCTTGGCACATGATCTAATCCGCAAGGATCTCTTCTTAGGATTGATGCACAAGTACACATGTTCCCCAACCTGGATTTCCTTGAATCACCTATTTAGATCTGCATAGATCTTCTTCCTATCTTGTGCTGCTTTCAAATGCTTCTTGATTACCGACATTTCTCACTCCATGCCTACCAGCATGTCCGGTCCAATCAACACCCTATTAATTGGATCACTCCAACCAATGGGAGTATTACAACTCCACCCATGCAATGCCTCAAATAGACTCCTCCTCAATGACTCCCGATACCCATTGTTGTAAGCGAACTGTTTGGTACGTTAATTGATGTTAAATTACTTGCATGAATTATCAAGCAGGGCTAGCAAACTGATGAAATGTATGTGCATTGTATGTGTTAGGAGTCTTTGCCACTCATTCAATTTTGAAGTTAATTTGAGTTATCGAAAGGCACATGTTCTTCTGTAGATATGTAACTTGTACAAAATTAAATCAAATCTACTTTACTTTCTTGAATAATGATCACACTCACACTTGCTTTAAAATAAAATCACACTTTCTTAAATGAAAAATAACTCTTGAAAACCATAATTGCTTAAATTAAATCACTCTCAAAACCACACTTGCTTAAATGTAAATGACACTTTTTTAAATTTAAATCACACTTTCTTGAATGAAAATCAACCTTGAAAACTACACTTGCTTAAATGTAAATCACACTCGAATCAAATCACTCTCTACAATAAAATCACACTTACAAATGAATTTGTTCTAACTTAAAGAAGGATTAGTTCTGTAATTGAAAATCACTACAATGTAAAGCTTATACTTCTATTGATATGTTAGATTATACTCTATCCATGTGCATCTAAAATCTCTCTTCACCTGAAAAATAAAATGATTAGCAAAAACAATCGCAATCTTGTATCTAAGAATCAAAACTCAATAACTCAAATGAATTGACAGAAATATACAAGAAATATAAAAAGAAATACTAATTATTAATGAACGAAGACCTTACTATATTGAGGGGTCCCTCTAAGAAGTAAGTAGCACTATCAATCTTTCACAAGTTAATTATCCACGCATTGAGATTGCATAGCAGAATGGAATCGAAATAGAGTTTTTATATATCAAAATAGAGTGCTTACAAATAAAATTCAAGTCCCTTTTAGCTATGTCGAGAGGCATATTTATAAAAACCTTACACAATAAATGTTTTCAAAGCTTTACGCCTATGCTAATTGACATTGGCTATAATTAATTTAAGAGATAAGATATCATAATCATGCCCATGATTTGCTATCAGTGTAGCAAATCATGAGGCAGAAAATCTGCATCTCGCTCGCTTGATTTTCCTTCCATGATGGTTGACTTATCCTTTGACCAAACTAATAGAATGCCTTCTTCATCAATCTAGCTTCTGCATATAGGAGCAAATCATTGTCCCAACTAATTTTCAACTACCCGTGTGCCCTGTTTCTCAACTGAGGCTTCACAACCTATCGAACCTTGGACTTAGCTACAAAATCGTTGTAATTCGATAGCTCAATATATATTAAGTTAAATAATAAATACAAATTACATTTATGAAATATAAGATGATCATGTACCTACTATGCTTTCAACCCTGTAAATTGATACCCAAATTGTAGTTATGAAGGTCAAAAAGGAAGGATTTGAGTGAAAAAGGATTGTCAATAAGAATAAATTATGGGGTTCAAGACGAACTCTACCAATGGAAGGTACTCTTCCCACTTCTATTGTTGATGCATCACATACATCCTCAACATGTCCTATAATATCCTGCTCCTAGTTGATCTGAAGTGGTCCCTATTGTTGAAATTCTGACAAACTCTAAAGTATCACTGCATTTACTTCTGCCTGTTTCTCCTATGCTTGTATGATTCTGTCATTGTCTGCCTTACAGCTTTTTATTTCTTCCTTTAAGCTTCTGAATGTGTCTTCCAAATCATAAGAGTTTTGTTAGAAAATTATATATTACAGAGTAATGGAACACATAAAATATATTGTAGAAATATAAACACAGAAAACACATAAAGCAAGAGAGACACAAATATATGTGGTTCACCCAATTTGGGCTACCTCCACAAAGAAACAGCCAGTCCTTCCTTTTATATTATCTAGCAAACTGAAAAGATATAACCTACAATAGATCTGTTGTAATTCCCTCTTCTCTCTCTCACAATCTCCTCTCTCTTCCTTGCTCAGAATATAGATCTACATATGCACAATACAATTCCCTCATATATAGTGAGGGGTTGCCTTCTAGGGAAAAAGACCCTAAATTAAACACAACTTCTACCGTCAAATCTCTGCCTAATGAACAGCCCAGATTGACTACGAAATTACAACATTTTACAAGGCAATTTTACATCTATTTTTAGCTTCGGGGGCGTTGCCCCCGATCCCCCGCTAGGGGGGGATCCAAATAATCGTTGTTGCCCCCCCTAGCAGCGTACATTTTACCCGTGGCATTTCTACCACATTATGAACTGGGGTCCAATGTGGCGATACCTCTAAATAAAGAAGATAATCAGGCTCCACACCCAACAATCTCCCACTTGGAGACTGATTATAGCAACTCCACCGCTGCTTCATTTGCTAGACAATGACTCCACTTTGGACCTAGTTGTTTCTCATCTTCTTCATCATACTTGAAGACCAATTGAAACTGAGCAGAATCTCAGTTTCTCCCTGGGTACAATTTGTGTTAACATAGCTGCAAGATTTTGGCTAGTGTGTATCTTTTCCAGCTTCAACTATCCATCTTCCAACACTGACCGTATCAAATGGTACTTGAGTTGTATATGTTTAGTATTGGAATGAAATGCAGATTTCTTTGCAAGATGTATGGAACTCTGGCTGTCACTGTATAACCTGCCCAACTCTTACTTCTTACCCAATTCATCCAGAAACCTTTGTAACCAAATCATTTCTTTACTAGCCTTTGTAGCAACAACATACTCTACTTCCATTGTTGAGAGTGCAACAACACTTTGTAGTTTTGAAGCCCAACTAACAGTTGTTCCACCTATAGTAAACACATACCTTGTTGTGCTTCTCATGTTATCTCTATCACCCGCCATATTTACATCAACATGTCCCTGTAAAGCAATGTTTGAACTACCAAAGCATAATGTTTGATTTGTGGTACCTCTCAAATACCTGAGAATCCACTTCACCTCCATCCAATGTTCTTTTCCCAGATTTTTCATGTACCTTCTTACAACTCCCACTGCATGTGCAATATCAGGCCTTGTGCATATTATTGCATGTATTAAGCTTCCAACCGCTATGAGTATGGAACTTTAGACATATAATCCATTTCTTCCTGAGCCTTGGGACAAATTTCCTTACTTAGTTTGGAATGGATAGCCAGAGGTATACTAACTGGTTTTGCATTTTGCATATTAAATATTTTCAACACCTTTTCTATGTACTCACCCTGAGACAATGTTAATTTTCGACTCTTCTTGTCTCTAGTTATTCTCATACCAAGGATTTGTTTTGCAGCACCCAAATCCTTCAGTGCAAATGAGTTCACCAATTTTCTTTTGAGCACATTTATTTCCTACATGTTAGAACCTGCAACAAGCATCTCATCTACATATAATAACAATATAATATAGTTGCCATCATTTTTCCTTTTGAGATAAACACAATGATCAAAGTGACATCTAGTATAACCTTGTTCAGACATAAACTTGTCAAATTTTAGATACCACTGCCTTGGAGCCTATTTTAAGCCATACAAGCTCTTCTTCAACCTGCACACTAGTTTCTCCTTCCTTTTTACTTCATATCCTTGTGGTTGCTACATATATATATCTTCCTCCAAATCCCCATGGATAAAGGTTGTCTTTACATCTAACTTCTCAAGATGCAAATCTTCTACTGCTACTAGACTTAAAATAGTTCTGACTGAAGTAATTTTAACAACAAGAGAAAATATCTCATCAAAGTCTATACCCTTTTTCTGTGCAAACCCCTTCACCACAAGTCTAACTTTATATCTTTTTCTACCTCCATCTTCTTCCTTCAACCTATAAACCCATTTATTCTGCAATGATGTTTTACCTGCAGGCAACCTAACTAAGTCCCAAGTCTGGTTATGTGCTAAGGAGTGCATCTCTTCTTTCATGGCTTGCTCCCATTTCTTCCTGGTTTCTACCTGCATTGCTTCTTCATAGCATTTTGGTTTACCAGAATCAGTCAACAATACATAATATAATGAAGGAGAGTGTCGTTCAGGGGTTCTACTTATCCTAGTAGATCATCTAACACCACTTTCAGTTGTTTGAGGTGCTTGTTTTTGTTATAGTTGTTTTATTTGTTGTGGTTGTTGTATTTGTTCTAGTTGTTGATCATTATGATTTTTAGACACCTTCACTTTTTTTGTGATCTCACCACGCACTGTGTTTCTTTGTTTTCTTTTTCTTGTTTGTTTTCCTGCATCTGATCCTTATACAAAATATTTTCATTTAATATGAAATCTATTCTCCTAATGAATTTGTGTTTTCCATAATCATAAAAGCGATAACGAAAATCATTAACACCATATCCAATAAAGGTACATTTCTTTGATTTTTCCTCAAGTTTTGTTCTATTTTCTTTATTAATGTGGACAAATGCTTCACAACCAAAAGTATTTAAAAAAGAGTAGTTTACCTATTTACCTGTCCATGCCTCCTCTGGAATACCACCATCCAAAGGAACTTGAAGGCCCTCTGTTTATTAGATAAACAGCAGTATCTACAGCATCTGCCCAAAATTGTAAAGGCAATCCTGCATGCAATCTCATGCACCTTGCATGCTCCATGATTATCCTGTTCATCCTTTCTGACCAAATTCTTTGTTGCAATATTCACCTCCATTGTTTGATCTGAGACACTTCAACCTTTTTCCTGTCTCATTTTCAACCAAAGCTTTCCATTTCTTGAAAGTATCAAATACATCAGATTTATTTCGAATACAATAAATCTAGTTTTTTTTGGTTGCATCATCAATAAAAGTAACATAATGATGAGAGCCACCGACAGATTATACCTGAGCAGGTCCACATACATTTGTATGCACAAGCTCTAATTTTTCTCTCTTCTTTTCTTTCCCAACTTTGAGGAATCTGACTCTCTTTTGTTTTCCATAAACATAATTCTCACAGAATTTTAAATCAACATTCTTCAAACCTAGCAATAAATTTCTTGAGTGAAGAATATGCATACCCTTCTCACTCATGTGCTCGAGCCTATGATGCCACAATGTCATATCTTCTCCTGTAGAGGTTAAAGCATTAACAGAATTAGAAATACCATTGCATAAATACAATGTACCAACCTTTTCTCCTTTTGCTATTAACAGGGATCCTTTAGTGACCTTCCAAGTTTTATCTGTAAAAGTAGTCATGCAGCCTTCACCTCCCAACTGCCCTGTTGAAATTAGATTTTTCTTTAGATCTGGAACATGCCTTACCTCCTTCAATAGCCATTGATTTCCATTCTATTGTTTTATGAAAATTGTACCCATTCCAATGATTTTATAGGGTTTATCATCACCCAATTGAACCTATCCAAAATATCCTTGAACATAATCATAAAAATGTTTCCTATCAGGTGTTGCATCGAATGAGGCCCTTGAATCTACCACCTAGGCATCAATAATATTTTATAATGAAAGAATAAAAGCATCTTGCAACACATCACCTACCACATTAACTTCATGATTGTTTTCTTGTTGCACGTCTCCTTCTTTTCTCATCCAAGACTTGCAGTATTTCTTCAGGTGTCCTTTCTTCCCACATTTCCAGCACACTATCCTTGATCTAGACTTGGATCTACCTTTCCTTGAATTACTGCGATATCCTGGGCTCTTTCCTTTTTCCATTTTTCTTCCCCTAGCCTCTACAGTCAAATCTTTACCTGATGTCTCAACAGAGCTTTTCCGTCACATTTCCTCACCAAGGATTGCACCGACAACATCATCAAACTTTAAAGTACTAGATATAGAGACAGAGTTACTAATGAACATAACTAAACCATTCCAACTTTCTAGAAATGAGCACAGAAATAACAAAGCCCTAAATATATCATCAAAGTTACCCCTACAGAACTTAACTGACTGGTAACTATATTAAATTCATTTAAATGATCAGCAATAGATCCACCTTCTGACATCTTCATATTAAATAAATGCTTCATAAGAAATACCTTATTTGAGGCCGAGATTTGTTCATATAGTTTGGTCAATGCCGACATTAAACCCTCTATTGTCGTTTCCTTTGAAATATTAAAGGCTACCGACGCCACTAGGCATAGCCGTATTGTTCCAAGTGCCTTTCTGTCGACAATATCCCATTATGTGTCTTTCATACTCATCAGCTTCTTTGTCTTTTCTCTAAGTGGTAGGTACAGATCTTTTTGATATAGATAATCTTCCATTTTCATCTTCCATAGCTGTTAAGTTTGGTCGTTAAATTTTTTGACCCTAAACCTACCATCTTCTGCCATTTCTCCCACTCGAACTAGGAACCCTTCTCACTTGCAAGTTTATCATCCAGATAGACCTTTGGCTCCGATACCAGTTGTTCAAAAATTATATATTACAAAGCAATTGAACACATAAAATATATTGCAAAAATATAAACATAGAAATGCATAAAACAAGAGAGACACATATATATGTGGTTCACCCAATTTGGGCTACCTCCACAAAGAAACAACCAATCCTTCCTTTTATATTATCCATCAAACTGAAAAGATACAACTTGCAGCAGAACCATTGTAATTCCCTCTTTGCTCTCACACAATCTTCTCTCTCTTCCTGGCTCAGAATACATATCTACATAGACACAATACAATTCCCTCAAATATAGCGAGGGGTTTCCTTCTAAGTCAAAAAACCCTAAATTAAACATAACTTCTACCGTCATATCTTTGCCTAATGAATGGCCCAAATTGACTACAAAATTACAACATTTTACACGGCAATTTTACATCTATTTTTAGCTTTGGGGTCACTGCCCTCGATCCCCTGCCAAGGAGGGGCTCCAAATAATCGTCGTCACCCCCCCTGGCACATACATTTTACGGGCGGCGTTTCTACCACATTACGAACTAGGGTCCAATGTGGCGATACCTCTAAATAAAGAAGACAATCAAGCTCCACACCCAACAAGTTCCCAACACCATGATGCTCATCTAATCCATAGGGAGAGTATCGGAAACTAAAGTCTACCATCTTGCTAGTCATCTTTTGATCCAGGTCCAGGTGTGATGAAGGACCCTTCCAAGACCTTTTACTTTTGTGATGTGTTAAATTTCATTTTTAAAAGAACATCAATGAATACATCTGCATGTTATAAAGAAGAGGAACATGTCAATCATCAACACATGAAAACATAATTCGTTGATAACGGAGTTCGTCCAAGAGGGACTACCTCTCCAGGGCCCTAGTGTTAAGATGGTGTAGGTCGCTGCATTAAGTGTTGTCAATATTGATGATGTACATAGAGATGATGTCACTATCATACAAGGAAATCCCCTCACGTAGGAGTGGCTCCAAGAGATGTTCCACTACAGGAACTCTCAATCAAAATACTCCTATCAGTATGACATAAACTCATGCATAACGAGCATCCCACCAACATGGCATAAAAGGGATCTGAATGCAAACATGCATGACGACAACATGAGTATCCCATCAACATACAAAAAACGGATCTCAAAAAATAACATGACGAATCGTCACAACAAGTACATCACATAGACGATTTCGCGTCACATCAAGCGGGAATCATGAAAACGAGTAAGAAACAAGATCCCATATCAAACATCAAGAAAGCACCTGTGCAGCACAATGCATAGCAAAATAAGTACATGAACACTACATATACCTCACAACCAAGGGCCATCTCAAGAAGTGGATGTCAAACTACTGAAGCTGCTCGAACCATCAATCTTACAGCATCAATCGCATCACTGCTCGCACATGAATGTTGACACCTGCATTCCACTTATAAAAGTGGCTGAAGAATAGAATGATCAAATGAGAAATATGAATGCACCATTAGATTTGTGGCGCTGAATAGTGCAAAATCGACTATCCAATTTTTTAATTCTGAGAAGTTGAGAATCTGGGCTCAAAGAATCTTTTAGATTCCCCTGAGATTCCTCAAATATTCTGCTCTATGGGTGGACTGGAAATCTTCAACTCCAAAGGCGAATCTGACCTCACCAATGTGATCCCTGTGGAAAACCGTGAAAAACGAATATAAACTTGACTATATTCCGACATGGAGAAAAATTACCTCCTTGGGAAAATTTCAAGGATCATGGTTCCACTCCCTATTTCTGTAGCAATCATGGTTCCACCTGCATACTGAAAAATGAAGAAATTGAATGGAAACACGGATAGTGCCATTGCATTCGTGGCATTGGGAAGTGTTGAAACCATATAAAATTTGTCAAAATTTGACAAAGTGAAATTTCACCCCTCTTGCAAAATGTTGCCTCGAACTGTGTGCCAAGATTATGTCTCCTCTGTCTCGAAATTTGTGCCCTATCATAGTTCCTCCATTTTTCTCGTGCATTGTGCAAATGAGGTTTATGTAAAATACCTCTGGCGGATTTAACAATGAGGCAGTTGTGGTGCATTGGTAAATTTGGGTATAAGTTGAGGAGGGGTCGGGTGGTCAAACCCTGCCCCTCCCTTTTTTTTACACAATATAATTTAAAGAAAACTGAAAGAATTTTTAAAATGGGGTCGGGTCCGCATTGGGTGGCCCACCCCATGCCCGTTTCCATTGGCGTGCATCAAGTTCTGGCCACATTAATGTTGGAACCATCATAACTTAGGTGGGTGTTGTATTTTATGGGGGTGCAACGGTTATGGGTGCGCTCTTTTTATGGGGTTGCCCACTTGGGGGACAACCACATGGGCCGGGCGGGTTCGACCCCCACCATTCCCAAACTAAATATGTATACGGCGGTTGTAAGGGGTTTCGAGGTGTGGGCTGGGTCCACCGGAGGTGGCTCGTGCCCACCCCATTAATACAATATGTGTATAATGGGGTGGTTGGAGGGCTTGGCGGGGTGATGGCCGCCGATCCAAAATTAAAACTTTGATTTTATGCAAGGTTTTTGGTTGTGGTTAGGCTAGCGAGGGTCATGGCCCATCGACCTTAGAATAGCATTTTTTTTTGTTATGAAATTGTTGTTGGGGGGTTAGTGGGGGTGGTGGCCCACCACCACAATATATATATATATATATATATAGAGGATATTTTCTAACCTTTAAAAAATAAGGGATATTGGGAAAATTAACGAGGCCGCAATTTTGACCGATTTCGGGAGCTAGGTTTCATGCCTCAGGGTCGGTCAAATTGTAGGACATTTATGTTGGGTGTGGAGCATGATTATTTAGAGGTCTTTGTTTCAGTCGGATGTATACCCCAGGAAGTTTGTACACCCCTCGACGCAGGGGGGACTTGTCCCCCCCGTGGGGGTTCGAGGGGGCCATTTCCCCCTAGCTGGGGGGTCTGGGGGCCAACGGTCCCCCCAACAGGGGGTTTCGAAGGCAGCGCCCCCGAAGCTAAAAACAGATGTAAAATTACCTTGTAAAAGTATAGTAATTTCTAGTCAATTTGGGTCGTTCATTAAGCGGATGATCTGACGGTAAAACTTATGTTTAGTTTAGGGTTTTTTGCCCTAGAAGGCAACCCCTCTCTTTGTATGAGGGCATTGTTATGAGGCTGTGTAATAGATGTGTATTCTCTGAGCAAGAAACATAGAAGTGAGACTGTGAGAGAAAACAGAGAATATTACAGCGGATTTGTTGTAGGTTGTGTCTCTTCATTTTGTTGGATAATAGAAAGGAAGGACTGGTTGTTTGGGGTGGGCGTAGCCCACACTGGGTGAACCACATATATCTGTGTCTCTCTGGTTTTATGTGTTTTCTGTGTTTATATTTTTGCTATATTCTATGTGTTCCATTGCTCTGTAAATATATAATTTTTCTAACAATTTAAACCTGGCCCACAGCCCAACTTTGACCAAAACTTTGACTAGCTCATTCTCCCTCATACGAGCTTGGATTAACGAACCATTCGCACCTCCACGATCAAGATGACGAGATCTACGCTCTAGTCCTAGGTCAACATCATTCTGAACACTTTGACTTCTGAGTGTTCATAAACCCTCTTTGTCCTGTGTGTCTCTAGAGCCACCTGGATCAATCCTCCCCACTAAGGAGCTTTTGGTCCTCTAAAAGCATGAAAAATAATCTGCAACTTCTTTGTACCTTTTCTGCATCACAATCATCCTGAAAAGGTCTCGCTTCCATCTCCTTCACCTTTGTTCTTCGAAGTTTTAAGTGACGTGCCGACACTTGCTACCTCTGCAACCTGTAGTACATTGTTTTGCAAATTACATACTTGAATTTTATGACCAACTAATGACCCAAACGTCCCACACTTGCCATGATTTTATAACACATACTCAGTGGTCAAGTTTACATCAAGATGGACATAAGACCCCAGCAATGACAACAAGGCCAACATATCATTGTTGCTCCAACAAGTGTTGGAAAACACATCATCACTGCAACACATGATTTACAACAATAAGGCCAAACACTATTTGCTTTCGACAAGTGATGGAAACATGACATCACTTTCAAAGTTTAAAATGAAACTCAAAATATGACCAGACATCATTGTTGTGGAACAAGTGATGGAAAACACATCATCACTTTTACATTTTAAAATGCAACAAATGATTTACAAAAGTATGACCATGAAACGCTAACATGTCTAAGAACCATTTTTCACTTATCAATGTCAATGGGTTGTTTCCCTATGGTGGTTTTTCTTTTCGAACCATTGTTTCACTTGGATCATGCACCAATGCTTTGTCTTTCAGGCGCTTCTCTGGATGGAGCCTCCAACATGTGGCTCTTTGATGGCCACTTTTGTCGCAATGACTACAATAGGTCTTCTTCCTCCAGGTCTGCTTTACCTGCTAATGAGAGGGTCTTTCACACCTCATCCTTTTGTGTGCTACCATTCTTTTCTAACACTTAGAAAATGTATGGTTATGTAATCCACAAAAGGTACATGTTTTCAATGTCTTGATTTAAGTTCATCTTTATCAACATGATTATAATCGAAATGAACATTCAAAATGTTGAAACTAGTTATACCTTTCCTTGTCGCCTCTAGTGTAAGTATGGTGATGAGAGCTTGCCTCGGCTCTCTCCCTACAACGGGCACTGCCATGGGATGATGGGGATGTTTTCCCATCATTCTCTTTCCTCGATGATTTCCACGATGTCTCAGACGACTCTGACACCTTAAAGCATTCTCCTTTAGTGTATCTTGAGCTTGCAAATTGATGTTTATACACAACCTTCAAAGGTTGAATTATGCCTTGGTTATTAACACCAAGTTATTTTTCCTCCTTGTGCCTTGTCCTGGTAAGGAGCCTCATGTTTGTCCCTATAATTGGGATCTCCAAATATCCAACAGAAATCATACTATGTAACGATGAAACCAAAAGTAAATCAACATCTTTTACCTCCTCTATTGACTTGGAAAGAACTGATGAGGGTTGCTCATCATCCGTTGTTGGTGGTTCACTAACTGTCATGGCGCATTCCCCAACTTCCTTTCTAACATACCCAAGTCATGTTCAACATGGTAATTCCTCTACTTTGATGGGGTTGACAATGCCTTGGCCATTAATGCCCAAGCCTTTTCCTTCATACCCCATTCTCTTCAACAGTTTGGAGCCACTTCATGTGGTATGATTTTCAAAAATAGTGAAATCATCACCAGGAAACATACATGAATTCGGAGAATTACATTTTACCTCACATGGGTCACGCTGCAGCTTTTCCAAGGCCTCGTCCTTTGCTTGTATTTGTCATAGCAAACCATGTTTCTCCTCTTTCTCTTCATGTAGATGCATCTTCAATTCAGCATTCTCTGTTTGAAGACCTTGCTTCTTGTGCTTCAGTTCTTCCAGGGCCTCCTCCGTGGCTTGCAACTGAAGCTGCAATTGCTCCTTTTCCTCTGTCTCTTTCTATAGAGTTTCATACATTATTTCTACCCTTTTGCAAATGTTTAGCATGGTCTCGTACATCACTTTTTCATCCTCTGTTGCTACACATTCCATTGTTCACGCTACAATTCGCATCAACACACAGACCGGTTTGATACTACTTGATCCAGGTCTGGGTGTGACGAAGGACCCTTCCAAGGCCTTTTACTTTCGTGATGTGTTAAATTTCATTTTTAAAAGAACATCAATCAATACATCTGCATGTTGTAAAGAAGAGGAACATGTCAATCATCAACACATGAAAACATAAGTCGTTGATAACGAAGTTCGTCTAGGAGGGACTATGTCTCCGAGCCCTAGTGTCAATATGGTGTAGGCCACTGTATTAAGTGTTGTCAATAGTGATGATGTACATAAAGTTGATGTCGTTATCATACAGGGAAAATGCCCTCACGCAGTGGTGGCTCCAAGAGATGTTCCACTAGAGGAACTCTCAGTCAAAAGACCCTATCAGTATGACATGAACTCATGCATAATGAGCATCCCGCCAACATGGCATAAAAGGTATTTCAATGCAAACATGCATGAAGACAACATGAGTATCCCATCAACATACAAAAAAGGGATCTCAAAACACAACATGACGAATCATGACAACAAGTACATCACATAGACGATTCCGCGTCACATCAAGCAGGAATCATGAAACGAGTAAGAAACAAGATCCCACATCAAACATCAAGCAAGGACCTGTGCAGCACAATGCATAGACAAAGAAGTATATGAACATTGCATATACCTCACAACCAAGGGCCATCTGAAGAAGCGGATTTCCAACTGTTGAAGTTGCTCGGACCATCGATCTCAATCTCACAACATCAACCACATGACTGCTCGCTCATGAATGTTGACACCTACATTCCACTTAGAAAAGTGGTTGAAGAATAGAATGAGAAAATGAGAAATCTAAATGCACCATCAAATTTGTGGCATCGAATAGTGCAAAATCGACTATCCAATTTTTGAATCTGAGAAGTTGAGAATCTGGGGCTCAAAGAATCTTTTAGATTCCCCCTAGATTCCTCAAAGATTCTACTCTATGGGTGGATTGTAAATATGCAACTCCAAAAGCGAATCTGACCTCGCCATTGTGATCCCTGTGGAAAACCGTGAAAAATGAATATAAACTTGACTATATTCCGACATGGAGAAAAATTACCTCCTCGGGGAAATTTCAAGGATCATGGTTCCACTCCCTATTTCTGCAACAATCATGGTTCCACCTGCATACTGAAAATTAAGGAAAAAAGCAGAACTCGGATGGAGACACAAACAGTGCAATTGCGTTCATGGCATCGAGAAGTGCTGAAACCATATAAAATTTGTCAAAATCTCACAAAGTGAAATTTCACCCCCTACAAAACGCTGCCTCGAACTGTGTGCCAAGATTTTGTCTCCTCTGTCTCAAAATTCGTGTCTTCTCCTGGTTCCCCCATCTGTCTCGTGCACTGTGAAAATGAGGTTTATGTAAAATACCTCCAGCAGATTTAACAATGAGGCAATTATGGTGCATTGGTAAATTTGGGTATTAGTTGAGGAGGGGTTGGGTGGTCAAACCTTGCCCCTCCCTTTTTTTACACAATATAGTTTAAAAAAAATTGAACGAATTTTTAAAACAAGGATGGGTCCGCATTGGGCCACCCGCCCCATGCCCGTTTCCATTAGCATGCATCAATTTTTGTGAACATTAATGTTGGAACCGCCGTAACTTAGGTGGGCGTTGTATTTTATGGGGGTGCAATGGTTATGGGTGCACTCTTTTTATGGGGTCACCCACTTGGGGGCCAGCCACGTGGGCTAAGTAGGTTCGACCCCCGCCGGTCCTGAACCAAATATGTATACAACGGTTGTAAGGGGTTTAACGATGTGGGTCGGGTCCACCAGAGGTGGCCCGTGCCCACCCCACTAATACAATATGTGTATAGTGGGGTGGTTGGAGGGCTTGACGGGGTGATGGCCGCCGAGCCAAACTCAAAATTTTGATTTTATGCAAGGTTTTGGGGTGTGGTTAGGCCGGCGTGGGTCATGGCCCATCAGCCTTATAATAACATTTTCTTTTGTTATGAAATTGTTGTTAGGGGGGTGGCGGGAATGGTGGCCCGCCACCACAATATATATTTTTTTTATTTTATTAAACATAGAGGAGATTTTCCAACCTTTAGAAAATAATGGATATTGGGCAAATTAACGAGACGCAATTTAGACCGATTTTGGGAGCTAGGTTTCATGCCTCGGGATCGATCAAATTGTAGGACACTTAAACCTGGCCCATAACCCAACTTTGACCAAAACTTTGACTGGATCGTTCTCCCTCATACGAGCTTGGATTGACGAACCATTCACACCTCTGCGACCAAGATGACGAGATATATGCTCTGGTCTTGGGTTGACATCATTCTGAACACTTTGATTTCCAAGCGTTCATGAACCCTCTTTGTCCTGTGTGTCTCTAGAGCCACCTGGATTATCTTTGATATTCTTCTTGGAAGGTATATCATGACAGCTAAACCAAATCACAATAAACCAACATACCTTAGCATAATTCAAGGAGGATACCTTGTCTACAAGATCAACAAATTATCGTAATACATGTATAACATAATCATGAAAGCATATATAAATATAACACATAAGTGTATAACCATATAACCATGATCCTAGCTAGAGTCCAGTCATCAATGTATGACCATATCAACTACACATACCATGACCTCATGCATGACAAAAACCACCACATCACTGTACACTTGACCACATGTGAATACTAATGTACATAAGCAATGCATAATCAACCATACACTCATGATGATACACTCAATAACAACATCACTACAACCATGACCCCTACCATACAAATGCAACAAGAACAAGGTTTTACAACAAAAGAATGCATATGAAACTGACATGAATGTATGAGCAACACACAGACCATCGAGTCTGAGGGGTGAACCATGCTCTGATACCACTCTGTAACTCCCTCCTCCCACATCTACCGAAGTAGTCATCCAATTGGGGTAAAATGTGACAATAGGTTACTATGGTATGATTTGACCTCCTAAGTCCCCTTAAGGAAGTCGAACCGATGGAAACACACCATACAAACCTTCCACATCAACAACAAAACTCTCACAAAACATCCCAACCTCTTAGGTAACCACCCCTTGAGTCTCGCTGAGTTTTTAGACCAATTAATCCCTGGAAGCTCCCATGATATTGGCATTCATGTGTCTAGAAGGCTCTCGATGTTCCCATAGCATGGTATGCCAGCGTCCAGGGACTATTTTTCTCAGTGTTGTGCTAGCAATCCCCAAGATTTGAGCCACTTTTTCAGGCCCAGAGCCCAAGCCACTTACCAGAACTAAATGAGACACCTAAACAAGCCCTTGACTGGACCCCTACTAGCCATGATAGGCATTTCATCAAACATATCACAAATATGTAATCTACAAGTGTAAAAAATAGATCTATGCATAAGGTTCTCATACTTATTTGCGAATCACTAAGAATCATTAATGCCTCAACACATTAGTTGCAGTTTCATCCCTTAGGCCATAGATACATTGTTTGTTCATTTATAAGTGAAAACATGATGAGAGCCATACATATCTATTGTCATAATACATGTTCATAACCAGCATACAGAAATACCACGGAAATAATCGCCATATGATCCACATATAAACCAGTATAATACTCATGAAATAACCTCTTATTATTGATTCAACGGCCAATCAGTTGTGGGACTTCCACAAACCACCCGACTGTAGACATGGTTGAGCCAAAAATTTCTTCAGCCAGTCACCCCTGTGCCATATTCCAAGCATGAATGTGGGTTCTCATAAAACATGTCAATCAAAAGCCATCTAGGGCTTCCATAGGCCAACCACCTCAACCCATAAAATAGAGATTCCACCTCACAATCGGACATCAAAAAACCATCATCGGGTTGGTCTCTACCCAAGCCTTCCAGGGCTCCAGAGGATTTGTTCCAACCAAGGCTCTGTTGTGGCCACCAACAACCCCCCTCCTTATTTAGTATTATTGCTAATACTAAATAAGGGGGGACCCTTAGTTATTAAATCCTAAGAAGTTAGAGTAGCATTTACATTTCTTTTTCGCAAATAAAGTTACCATCATAAGCTTAAGAAGTCCCCTTGGAAACTCTTAGAATCTAAGTTTATGATAAGGTAAAAAATTATCTTATCAAGGGAAATCACATCGCAAGAAAATAGCGAGATGCCACCTCACAAACACAATCCCAATATTCACGAGATAACGATAACGACCAAATATCGCATCACATTCAACATAACTTACTTAAAACACTTCAAGAAATTTACCAATGTGTGATGCCGCCGATCGCAAGATCGCATCTCGCAAGGAATAGGTTAACAAAATTTGTTATACATAATATTCCTACGATCTGCGATATTGCGATCTGCGATCTGTGGTATGGTGACATTGCGACATTGCGATTTTGCGATTCTGCGATTTTGCGATTCTGCGATTTTGCAATTCTGCGATTTTGTGATTTTGTGATTTTGTGATTTTGTGATTTTGTGATTTTGTGATTCTGCAATATTGCGATTTTTCGATCTGCAATGTTGCGGTAGAAAATTGCAAAATCGCTCCATCGCAAATCTTTCAGGCTCGATATTCAAGAAAAGCAGTTTCCATAAGCTGACACATGGTTATGCTCTTTAAATGTTAATAAAAGAATTAGATGTCAGTTATTATTAGAATATGGGTGCATGCTCTTCAAAGAACATTTCACGTAAGGTGGTATATTTGGTATGTCTGCAACATTTAAAACTTTCCCATCACCCTTCCTTGTCATTCAATTTCACCTCACTTGTGAATTGCAGGCACGGAGAGCGGAAGACTATACAAAAAAATACGCAGGCTAAAATGGGAAAGAAAAGCAAAGCCCTGAGCTCCGAAGAAGAAAAAAATGGCACCTTTGTATACAGACATGGCTTGCAACGGAGATGCAGGAATAGCTACGTGGGAAGGCATGTATAACATACTCGAAGAGGACAATCCCAGAGTAATGGAGGTTACAAATGTCGCAAGCTCACAAAGCTCTTCTGAAGCATCACTCGCAGAGCTAGCTTGCTCATTCTTACATCGGATAGGAGCAAGGCCAAGAATACTCCCATACACGGACATGGTCAAATGGATATTGGATACTGTAGAAATAAAAAATAGACAGTTCAAAGTTCATGGTCAAGGACTCATTGGTTCATTCACCGCACAGGATTTAAAGATTATGTATCATCTACCAGAGCCACAGGCAATCTACAATAAATAGTTTACAGAGAAATCTGTAAAAGAAAATCTGGACCTGGCAGAAACTACTAAAGATTGGTCTAGGAGAGATGAGCCGCTGAAGAAAGACAAACACGGTATGTATAGTACTGGTTCCCTTACCTCTCCATACTGCTTTGTTGCTGCCATGCTCTGCAGAATATTTGGAATGCCATATATTAACAAGTTCTCATGCGAGTGGCTTCCATTATTGGATGCTGCCACAAATGCCACCATTGTAGATTGGGCCAGAATTTTGTTTGATAACCTAGCCACAGCCATTGGCAATTACCGGTCCAAAAGAGCTACTGCTCAGAGGATCTATCCTCCTTTTTACCTTTCTGCATATATAATGGACGCAATATGTTATATTTCTAAGTTTCCTGTTATGGGTTGGAAGTGGATGATGCAAGACCCTCTACCCATTCACGTCTATCACAAAGAGTTATGGGACTCTCAGTTCGTTCCATACTTTTACCAAATTTGTCATGGAGTTATGTTGCCCTTGTATAGAATTTTGTATGATAAAGACCCTCCGAGATGCTCGCCTGAAGCAGAAGTAGACATCCTCACTGTCGCAAGATGGTTCGGGGAAGAAATTTTTACTTATATCAGGGTTTTAGGAATTTCTGCACCCCCTCATGTCCTGCCTTTATATATCCCTGATAAACTCTTAGCCCGAGAGATCGCCTACCAAACCTGTGGGGAAGGAGGCCTAACTAAAGAATTAAAAGACAAAAAGAAGGCTATATGGCCACAGTTTCCTATAGCCTATGGGGCCTTCTCGCTATTCGATGTAGGTCATGCCTTTGCAGAAGTAAAGAATATCACGTGCTTACAGCTATTCAAATTCACAGCAAGGCCATTTGACCCTTATGAGGTCGCCCACAATTTTACAACAACAATCAAGATAAAGGTATTCTTCAGAGAAAAAGATTTATTTGATGATTTATTTCAGCAGAAAAACACATTGGAAGAAATTCTGCACACAGCCCAACTGTAGCTACCCCCAGGAGAATTTCAAAGGTTCAAAACATACAGGGAAAGAAGGTTGGCCAGTATTCCTTTGGAAAATCTATGCCTAAAACCCTCAAGAGAACCAACTCCAAGTGTTAGCCTCAGTGGAAATTCAAGTACCAACGGATCTAAGTCCAAATCCGAAAAAGAAGTGTCTGGACACTCTAAAAGATCCGGAAATGAACTAGATAAGAATGAAGGGTCAGTGAATGATACTGCCCAGTCAAAAGAACTTCTACATCAGCAGGTTATTACCTCCCCGCAAAGAAATCCTCCCCCTCTAGTCATCCAAGCACCACCAGTCACAGCTGAATTAGACAAAGAATGGGAAACCTTCAATGAATTGATCAATCTTGAAGGACAAACCATGAAGACAAATGTTAGTGATGTACAGATAATAAAAGAAGTAGTCACAGGAACAATTAGCGAAGCCTCGGATGTGGAGCATATTCCTATTTCTCCATCCTCTGAGCTTGTACTGAAAGTAGAAGAAATCCCTCCCCTAGATGTATTTTATAGCCCACAGCATAAAGCAATGGTAAGAAAACAGAGAAAGAAAAGGAAATTAGAAAGCATGCTCTCTCAAAACACGGAACAATTAGACATCTTGTGGAAAGATCCCACAAGCAATCCCACTGAAAATCTCACCAAACTATCTCAGATCGCAGGAGCATACGCCTCCGCTACTATCGACAAAGCATCTGAGGTACAACAACTGCTAAAAGAAAGGGAGGAGCAGATACAAGTACTGCAACAACAATTGCAACAAGCCCATGCCAATAATGAAGCACAGAAACATCTTGAAAAGTTGCAACAGGACTTCCAGCAGATGCAGATAAGCTATCAAAAAAGTTTGGATGAGAAAGGAAAACAGTTACAGGATTTGAGAGAGATGCACAAGGACGACCCTAAGCTCAAAGAATTCATCACAGAGTCCATTTCCCTGAATGAGCAATTAGTACAACAGCAAGAAGCATTGGGCCAAAAGATATCATAGTGGAGTCATTATTGTGAAATCAGTGATAAAACCACTAATCAAGTGGTAGACTTGCGAAGTGACTACGATCTTATTGATAAACGAGTGACTGAATATTTGGCGTGGCAAGAGATGGACGAGGGTAAAAGAGCAGGTGCACCAAGAATTAATGAAAATCACATGGAAATGCTCTTTAACAAATGGGATGAGCAAATCAGAGCGGCAGAACAGGCAGCAGAAGGAGCAGCAATGGCAGCCAGCAGACTTATTGATTGTGTAAATGAAAATTTACACAGGGAAAATTTGATCGCAGAGACCACTCCGGGGTACTTACCAAACACTCAACAGCTAGAAGCAGATTGGAAACAGAGAGCTCAAGAAAAGGCCAAAGTAATCCAAAGGCTAAGTAAGTTAAACTGGGATTGTTACTGGACATACTTGGTGAAGCCATATAGCCAATGGATGACTGTTAAGTGCATTATAAATGCAACCTAAAAAATGGCGCCAGCTCTCATAGATTTTGTTTTCTCAGCCCAGTTGAAAGCAGAAGTCAGCCACCCAACTCTCATTAAACCGATGATGCATACATGTTATTTCAGAGATCAAGCACAGAAATAGTTTAATTTTAGTTTTAATTTCGTTTTATTTTCCTCAAAAGAGGACAGTCATTTAAACCACATCCTTTATTTTTGTAATAATTTATTTTTAGAATTAGTCAGTAGTATTTAAACCCTTCTCATGCATTTAGAGAAGGGGTCCAGAAATTTATCAAAAACTTGTCCTCAGAACATGCACTTTTGCACCCTCATAGGAGGTTTTGGTGAATGAATGGAACAGGGTTTATATGATATTTGCATTTGATATCTGCTACTGATGTTGCACTTCTGTACTCTTAGTGGATGTTAAATCAAGGAGAGATAAATCAATTGTCGCTTGAAGCTCATGAGTAGGACTAGTTATAAATGGTACTTTTATCTCTTAATTATTTCTGCTTATGTGTTAAAGTGATATTCAATTTTCAGTTGTTTATATATTACAGCATGGATGTCTGAGTTATCATTTGACACTTTTGTACGGTGATAACTATTTATTTATGTTTAGTATATGAATAGCTCATTTATGCGATAAGTTTTAACAACTATTTCGTCTAACTTCTTATACGAAGTAGTTCATCTTTATCGAATTCTTTTCTTATGATATCTGAATTATTTTTATTACCAGTTATTGTTTGAAATCTTTTTAGATCGTATAGAATAAAGATCACACCCCGGGTTAGCATAAATTTTGATGTTTTTCTATTTATTAGAATACAATAACATAGCATTATATTAGATTAGATAGAAGTATTCCATTTAGAACAGAAACACCGATCTTTCTCACACACACACACACACTGAATTGGGAAACTGGTCCCATATCCCCAGTCGGACCCGCTATACCAAACAGATAAGGAGCTACCAACCAAGGTCCGGACCAGGCGAGTATCCCCCTTGTTGTTGACCCAATTTTCGGGGCCTTCAACAGGCTCTAGGACTAGTAACTCAACCCACAGCTGCCACCGGGCTCTAGAGCATTTGTCCAACCAAGGCTCTAGGACTAGTAACTCAACCCACCAAGGGCTCTAGATTATTTTTGCAACCAAGGCTCTGGAACTAATAACTCAACCCAAGTTGTGATGAAGCTCCAAAGTGTTTGTCCAACCAAGGCTCTAGGAGCTAGGAACTCAACCCAAGATAAGGAAACATGAGAACCAACTAGAAAAACAAATAAATAAACCCACAACACCATGGCTATCTAGGAAATGGAAATGATAGGAAAATCCACTATCAATCCAGGAAATCCTCCATTCTAGTGATAGACCATGACCAATAAACCACATGCATATGGCATACATGCCAAAACTAGTGAGGAAAACATACATGCAACTCGGTACCTGCAAGAAAAACATGTTGTAGTTGATGATCCCGATGTCCTCTTGTGCTTTCCTACTCTTCCTTTGCCTTCTTTCTCCAAAACTCCAAGTATGTTGCACTCCTCCAAGAGTGCTCCAAGAAAATCTGTGTCCAAGAGTATGAGAGAGAAAGAATAGAAAGAGAGCTCCAAAACTGAACTGACAAAAATCTCTGTACTAATTCTCAGAAACCTTTTTGTTAATGATGCCTATGTTTTCTTCATTTTCCATTATATCCCTTCATTTTCTTCCTCACATGCAACTTGTGACCTTTCACATCCCTTTTCTTCTAATTTCCATTATTTTCATGAATAAATGTGGCAAAAAATCTCTTCTTCCTTTCCAAATCCTTTTTTATTGATTTTTCCAATTTCCTTAGCCATTAATTAACTACAAGTGATCCCCATCACTATGGTTTTGCCCAACATTCATCTTGGAATAAGTGGATTTTGTGCCACTTTTTGAGGGCAAGGACTCAGGCCACTGCCCAGAGCTTCATGAAACTTTCAGAAATTATAAATAACAATGGAACAAAATTACTAATGCAAACACTTGATCAATGAATTGATTGGACCCCTACTAGCCATGAGAGACATTTAGTCAAACATGTCACAAATATGTAATCTACAGGTCATAACAACATATTTGAGCATAAGGGTCTCATACTTCTCTGAGATTCTTAAAGAAGCATTGATGCCTTATCACAATAGTTGCATTATCATCTATTACATCATATATTCATTGTACATTCATTTGCAAAACAAAACATGATGAGAGCCATATATCAAGTTTGTCATAAAACATACTCATAACCAGCATATAACCAACAGAAATAACAAGGATATAACATCCATAAGAATCACATATAAACTAGTATATTTACACATGAAATACCAAGGAGAAGAAGTTATTATTAATTAATGCAAACACCAACCAGGTATGTGACCTCCACGAACTACCCGACCATAGATTAGCTTAACCAAATCTTTCTTTCCGCTACTCACCCCTGTGCCATATTCCAATCATGAATGTGGGACTCAAAACCAAACCAAACCAAACTAGGTTTCCTTAGGCTTTACTGCAATCCCCACTGGATCACTAAGCCATAAACAAGAATGGATTCCATCGAAATTCTCCACCTACACCATGAGGAATTTTCCTATCTCTTAGTCTCTAGGATTTCCCGTATATCTCACCATACAATGGTCGAGGATTCCTAGGCCTAATCAAGACTCCACCCTCTAGGATTTACCACATATCTCGTCATTCATCGATCAAGGATTACTAGACCAGATCGAGGGCACACACTTCTAGGTTTTACCATATATCCCACCATTCACTAGTCAAGGATTCCTAGCCCCACTAAGGCACACAAAATTTGGCTTTACCGCAATCCCACCTTCTCCGGTCCAAGGATTCCTAGGCCTTGTGTTCTTTGTTTCAGAGACCACCTCACTCAGTTTCGAAACCATATGGAAATCCAACTCAACCACATACAAGATAACCCATCACATTATGGCTAACCGAAAATGGTAAGACAAGGATGAATAACATTGTCACACCTAGCAAAACTCATGCCAATGATAACAAGAGAACCAAATACACACATGCATGTACCATGCATGCCAAAACTAGCAAGGAAATAATACATGCAAATCGATACCTGCAAATAATCTCATTGTAGCTGCTTGATCCTGCTCTTCCTTACTTGATCTTCGCATTCTTGGTCGTTCCTTTGCTTTCTTTGATCCAATGCTAGAGTGCTCCAAGAATGCTCTAAGTTTCCAAGAGTGAGAGAGAGAGAGAGATTTCCGTAATTGAACTTGACAAAAGGTACCAACTGATCCTCATAAGCTTTTTTATTAATGAGACCTCAATTTTCTTCAATTTTCCATTATTTTCCTTCATTTTCCTCCTCGCATGTAACTTGTGAACTTTCACTTTCCTTTTCTTCTAATTTCCATTATTTTCATAAATAACATGCCAATTAATGCCTCTTTTCCTTTTCAAAGCTTTTTCTATTGCCTTTGCCAATTTTTCTTATCCATAATAAACGAAATGAACACCCGTAGTACGATGTTTTCCCAACATTCAGCTTGGAATACGTGTCTCATGACCTTGGTTATTATTTTTCCTTTATTAGTTTTATTACATGGAATTTTAACCAGGGTTGTTACAAAACCCTCCCCCTTTGGGGAACATTGTCCTTGGTGTTCAATGACACCTACAACCAACAAGGCTTCTGAAATAAAAACTGCCCATGGACCTTTATAACTTATCTCGATGTTGTATTCTTCTTCCTCCTATCTCTGTTTACCAGCAGAAGTGATCTCATAAGCAGCTATGGTTTTCAAGGAGCTATATGTGGTTTTCTCAGAATATACGTGGAAACTGGCACCTGGGCCATACAATCCAACTTTGATGAGAACCAACTCACAATAGGGCAATTCTGAGAAATGTTGGTGGCCTGAAAAGGAAAATTCCCATAGGTTTACAATTATTTTTTGCCATTGAATCCAAATACATTACCAATCTTTCAACTGGATCTCTTCTAAATGAATATTTCAGCTGGGGCGATTCTGAGAATAGCCAGGTGGCGGGGTGATTCTCAGAATAGCCCCACGTGCGATTAAAGAGTAAAAAAGTGAAGAAGGTAAAGAATATATTGTAAATGAAATCAATATTAAACTTCATTACATAATAATATTTTTCTATAATTTTTAATTAGTAAAAGATCCTCGGGCATTCTCAAAATAACCCCCCGTGTGATTAAAGAGTAAAAAAGAAATGAACGAAAATAAAACAATATAGTAATATTAACATTTTGTAAATGAAATCAATATTAAACTTCATTTGCAAATATATTTGTTAATAATTTTATACTAAATTATTAATTTATTTAAATAATCTAAGAATTTTTGAGCAACGCTTATTTATATTACTTCATATTACTCTTATATTTATTATAAATGATAAACACATATCTAAAATTTATGAATGGGCAAGAGAGTATCTTGGTTTAGGCCATGCTCGTAAAATCAAGCCAGTGATCGAACAAATCTAACGTCATATAATTTCATCAATCACATTCTAGTTAAATAAAACAAGCCAAGTTCTGAGAATCACAGGGTAGGTGAAAAAGAAAATTCCCATAGATTTACAATCAATTCTTTAATGGCACATGGGGCGATATTCTAGTTAAATAAAACAAGCCAAGTTCTGAGAATCACAGGGTAGCGTGAAAAAGAAAATTCCCATAGGAATCAATTCTTTAATCGCACATGGGGAGAATCGCGGGGTGAGGTGAAAAAAAAAATTCCCTACAAGTTTACAATCATTTTTTGCTATTGAATTCAAATACTTTACCAATATTTCAGCTGGATCTCTTTTTAAATGAATATTTCAGCTGGGCGATTCTGAGAATCGCGCTGGGCAATTCTCAGAATTGCCCCATGTACGATTAAAGAATAAAAAAGTGACGAAAGTAAAGAATATAGTAATATTTCACATATTTGTAAATGAAATTAATATTAAAGTTCATTACAAATAATATTTTTCTATAATTTTAATTACTAAAAAAATCTTATTTCTTTAAATAATGTAAAAACTTTTGACACATTTATTTTATATTTACTTTATTACTCCTCTATTTCTTTTGTAAATGATAAACACATATCTAAAATCTATGAATGGGCCAGAGAGTGTATCTTGGTTTAGGCCATGCTCGTAAAATCAGGGCAGTGTTCGAACAAATCTAACTTGATATAATTTCATCAATCACATTACAGTTAAATAAAACAAGCCAAGTTCTTGTTGTAACTTAATTGATAATGCTATTATTGTTATAAGTATTAAGTAGAGTTATGTAATATAAGTTTGAATTCTTCATTTATTCTCTAACTTATGAGTATAAATTTGGTTTAATTGTGGATTTTTTCAAATCACGAAAAGAAAAGCAATGTTCATAAAATTAAATAATCTGAAAGACATCCAAAATTATAAAATTTAATAAAATTTATTTATTCATTCTATGAAAAGATTAAATTTACGTTAGTTTTTGGTAGGTTATGTATATATTGGCGTTCAAACAATGAAAATGCATTGGGAACATTCCCAAAAACGAACGTAAATGTTTTTTCCTTTCTCAGAACTACATTGGGTATTCGGCTTTTCGATCGATTCTGTCGATCGCTATCGGTTTCAGGCCAAGATCCGCCCATTTTAGAAATATTTCAGAATCTAATATATATGAGCCAAAACCAAGTTAATTTTTATCGTCACTGGTGTCCATCTTATTTTGAAATATAAATCTACAATCTAGACATATGTATATGTATTATCTGATGAGTTTATTGAACTTTATGAATTGCAGTCACCACAGTTGATAGCGTAAGAAAAGCTTTGCAATTCCTTGGGCTTGAGGACGACAAAGATGACCTGAATGTTGATGTATGGAAATTAAACCTTAGTTCACCAGGATATTGTAGGCTGATTAGTCTTTATATTCTTCCTGCATAAATTGATTGGCTGGGATCTGAATCTGATGACAATATTTTATTGTAATGCAAAACATTTAGATCAATATGAAAATCACAAACTATTGTATGCCAAGGATGATTGGCTATGACTTGCTCGGAAGAGTCAAGATATTTTATTTCCTTTATTTCCTTCACAGAATTCAGGTGTGGGCCACCCCGCGATTCTCAGAATCGCACCAGCTGAAATATTCATTTAGAAAGAGATCCAGCTGAAATATTGGTAATGTATTTGAATTCAATGGCAAAAAATGACTGTAAACTTGTGGAAATTTTATTTTTCACCTGCAAGAATTTGAAGATATGGATGAAGGCATTTCTCTTCATAAGTAAAAGTTGTCTGTCAAAAAAATGCTTTGAAAACTCTGGTTTTGCTTAAGTCATATTTTTCTATAGAGAGTGTTGCGGGATGGCTGTTTGCTTATTTTCTTTTTCCCCTGCAAGAATTTGAAAATATGGATGAAAGCATTTCTCTTCATAAGTAAAAGTTGTCTGTCAAAACATGCTTTGAAAAGTCTGGTTTTGCTTAAGTCGTATTTTTCTATAGAGAGTGCTGCGGGATGGTTTTTTGCTTTATCGTGTGGAATCTACAATTCTGAAATCAGATTGGCTTCGACGCGAAAAGATTTAAATGCTTTTACAAACTCCTTCACTGAGACGTATCAGTATGGCTTCTGTTAAATTTGCTGGATTGCATGCAAGAGTGGGCACATGGAGCGATTTTCAAAATCGCCCCCACCACCCCGCGATTCTCAAAATCGCCCCAGTGATATAAACCGAATGGAAGGGATTACATTGGACATGTTCCTCTCATGCAAGAAATACCAATTAATTAAAATTACGAATAGGGAATCACCTTTACGATTTCAAAATTGTATGGAGATTTGCAACGCTTGTTTTTATATAAGTTGCAAGAACTTCGAAATTTCACATTTACTATCTTTCTTTTTTAAACAATAACTTTAGCATTTGGCGACCATTAAAATAAATATTTTATAACTAAAATCTGTAGAAGTCAGCGCTGATATACCTACCCACCTAAAGATTCGTTAAAGTCACTTTAATATAGGCAAGCATGTGACTTGCAATTCCTTAAATATTAGTATGTTTTCTGTGTAAACTCTTACAAGTTTTTCACGGTAAATTAAAATAATGTGGAATTCGAGAATTTTTTGAAAAATTAAATGATTGGCAGGATTTGGAAAATATTTTCTGGCAATTCGCTGGATTGCATGCCGGCGTGGGCACATGGGGCGATTCTCAGAATCGCCCCAGCACCCCGCGATTCTCAAAATCGCCTTAGTGATATAAACCGCGGAATGGCCGTGGCTCCAGGAGGTGAAAATTTTTATAGCAACTTTATAAGAATGGCCGTGGCTCCAGGAGGTGATGAGGCTTTATAAGAATTTATGTTCTTTGCATTTATAAGAAGGTATATTCTTTGAAATATTAGATGTACAATAAGCTTGTCAACACATCGAACTTGAGTGTGAAGTTAACTCATTAGATATGTTCAGCAATTGAGATAGTGATTACATTAATGATAGAATGTGAAGTTAATTCATTAGATAAGTTTAGTCACAGAGATAGTGATTATATGTTCACAACTATGAATAGAAACATAATCAGAAATATTACGGTAATATGCAATTATCAATTTAAAGTTATAAGTAATTATCAAATTAAAGTTATGAATCGAATCGTGATGAGAATTATAAGACTATTAGCATTATATTTTATTAACTAAATCAATAAGTGACCACTTCACAGTTATATGTATTCGATCCTGAAACCATACTAGTCTTTCTAGATTGCCAAATGGTAAAATAAATAAGATGCATCAATACTTAATTTGAAGAGGGCCTTAATGTTTTTTTGCTTCTCAGTATCTTTCTTAATTGAAGTCATCATAAACACTACACCAAACCCCAACCCAAAGTTGAAAAGTCGCTCATCCCATGGTTTTTTGAAACCTATAAAACAATTGAAGTTAATAACCAAAAGATAATGCAGGAATCCTTTAAAAAGTTCCAGAAAGTATAGACTAAATTATGATCTGAAAATATCCATCATCGTTGCACTTGGTAATGGTGTCAATTTTCTTAGATTGCATGCAGGCGTGGGCACATGGGGCGATTCTCAGAATCGCCCCACCACCCCGCGATTCTCAGAATCGCCCCAGCGACATATTGATTCTACACATGATGTGACTAAGCTTTTTTTTTCCTTCCTAAATAAAATAATGGCAACAAACACATCCTCACTAGCCAACATGTCATCAATATTAAATGTTGAATTCGAGTTAGTGGGGAGACCTTTTTATCCTAACGTGACTTAATGGAATTTGTGTAGTATACCACTTTGTGACTCCTATAATGTGTCCCATTCTATGCGAGAGTTTCCAGTCGCATAAATGGTTAAAGTCCACTCACCAAATATATTGAACTATTAATGGAATCTAGGAAAACATTTAAAGGTTTCAGAACAAGACATGGTTAACTTTGTCCTCTATGATAGCAATATGCAATAGGAAACGATTCAAACCACAACTTAGCAACAAGAAACGTTGGGTTGGTTGCGTCAGACATTAGAATTAACTAACTTGTTTAATAGTATATAATATATATAGTAATATAATATAATATATAATAGATAATTAGTTAATATTCAGAAGGTTAATTGGGAGTGGTGGGTGAAATGCTATTATTTTCTTACTAGTGATATGATGACTATAATACCATGATTGTAATGACTTTGTGTGTTTATGATTAAGAGTTCCTTGAGAATATATATATGAGATTTTGTGAAAAGTAAAAGATTTCTATAGATATTTAGAGTATATTTCAAAGTTATATGACGGTAGCAATGACTCTTGGAAAAGTTATGTGGGAAGATGTTAAATATATATCATTAAATTAAACTAATATAATATTATGTTATATAGATAGATATATATCCTTAATATAGTTTATATCAATATTCAAATATGTAATTTTTTTGGAAACTGAAACAAATTAATAACTTGGAAATCAATGTTAAATTTTGTGCTAAATTATGTAACCTTTAAACCTAACAAAATGAACGTTCAAATCATTTTTTTTGAAATAGCATAAAATACAATTTTATACATTTAAGATTACACATATAGGCTTTATTAATGCATCAATTTTTAAAACACAACCTCCAAACCTAGGCTAGATTCTAGTTCATAACTACATTCCCATTGGAGATGCATAAAAGGAAATAGTTATGCTTGTATTCTCAAAGATATTATCATAATTTGTAATCTTACAGGTGTGTTACATGTATGTTATATATTGTGATCATGAGTTATAATTGTGAGTTTCTAGATTACTATCTTTAGCTAATCAAATCCACTTTCTTAGAGCATGAATAGGCCTAATGGTTAAGATCATGTGTTTCCTCCTAAGAGATCACAGGTTCAAAGGCCAGAAATGGTTAGAGTGGGTATGCCTTCGTAAACAATAATCAAATCGTTGCATGGAGGTGGGTCTCTTGTCCCACATCTGGCTTGGCTATGACCTTAAAATTGGATAATAATAATAATTAGGATATAGATTGTTAGAAATTCATAAGCTATAAGGGTGAAAGCATGGAGTTGGGTTACACTTTTTGGAAAGAGATGGCACGTTTGGGTGGAAAAAATAATTGCTCAATTGAGCCCTTTTTAAGTGCTTGATCGATCCGTTTGAGCACTTAAACAATGTAACCCAATGTTATTTAGGAGCTCGATTTAGCCATGTCTTTGTGGCAGTCAAATGAAGGAGATTGAGTTTTGGATTTATTTTATGGCTCAGGTAAGTTTTATTATATGGAATTGAATTTCAATATGTTATTTATTAATTTATATGTCATTGTACTAATTTACTTCATCATTTCTTTTGTGCTTGATAATAAGGTACAACACTAACATGTTGCCTTCAAAAAGGAAGAAATTGCATTTCCATTGAAAAATATCCAATACAGTGTAATTTTATTTAGCAAAGAATCAATTCTCTTCAATTTCTTCCAGATGCAATGAAAGAAATTGTGTTGAAGAAAGGGGACTTTAGTGAATCACGTGTGGCAAAAAAGGCAAAGGAACCCCAACCACCATTACATGGAATGATTGGAAAGGCATACATTGGGAGATTCACAGACATCAAATATCCATTAGAGGAGGAAAATGAGCAAAATGAAGCAGAAAATATTGTGGAAGAAGACAATGATGAAACTCCAGAGGATGAAGAGTTTGGATTACGTGACATTGTTGATTAAATTTAAGTTATGCTTGGAAATCAAGCTCATTTTTGGAAACTATTAATTAGTTATACTCGTAATGTTTTGACTTTGGCATTTTATGAGAAGAATAAGCACTCAATTAAGGTTGTTATGTGTACAATATTTGTATTATGTGATTTTCACATTCATTTTTATGTTAACCATTATTTTTTGAGAAAAACAGTATTATTATTATTTTTTGACATGAAATTCATAAAAAAACTATTATTTAGCCATTTTTAGTTAAAATTTTCCTATAAAAATTGTGATTTTGACATGTCATCTCTAGCAAAAAATTACAAAAAATGATCAAAACGTGTAGTTTTTAGTTATATTTATGTTAAAAATGGTTATTTTTCAATTGTTAAAAATTATTGTTTTTTAGAGACAATTATTTCATTTGGATTGAAATATTAATTAACAATGTATAAATATGTAGAATATCGAAAATTTAAAATATCGACCTTCTTCTTTAAATATGCAAAACAATAAAACCCTCACTACAAAAAAAAAAAAAAAATAAATAAAAACAAGAAAATATGAAGAAGAAGACCATTTCAAAAATTATTAAATTTAGAAAATAATTATTTACATTTCATACATTAGAAACTTTAAAGTCAAAAAAAGTTCTTTTAAAAAAATGGTCTGATGCAGAATTACCACTTTTTTAAATCAGCACGAAAATCACTACCATTTTAAAACGTAATGTACATAAAAAAATTTAAAGTGCCAAAAACTATGCTCTAAAAAAGACGTGTGTTCTGCATCACCCCTTTTCAAAATTGGGTCACTTTTTTGCTATCTCTACAAAACGAGTAATAGTATCAGTTCTTGTTTCAAAGTTTGTATTTTTCAATCACAAGATCATCATATTTAACATACTTCTTAAGCAATGACACATGGAAAAAATCGTGGACTTTCACTGTTGGAGGCAATGCAAGTCAATAGGCTACTGGTCCAATCCTTTCAAGAATATTGAAAGGTCCAAAAAACCGATGTGCCAGCTTGGCACATGATCCAATCCTCAAGGAGCTCTTCTGTTGGACACCTAATCCTCTCAGGGTTGGTGTGGAATGTAAACAATCAAAGGGAGTCCAAGAGACCACTTGTTATATGGAAAGTAAGGGTTATCATAATGTATTATAAATGTATATCATGTGAATAATTGAGGCAATTCAATTTTTATCTTTCATTATTTGTCCCTATCATTATTGTGTCTATCATGGTATCAAAGCCAGATTGGTTCAAAATACCTATGATATTCTGAGCTTGTCAAATTTTTTGTAATTCCTTTGATTTATGATTATTTCTCTACCATTACCTGACTTGGTAAAACCATTTCCATTGTGACAAAATAAATTCTCCTTTTGTTGCATGATTGTAACACCTATGTCAGTTTCCTTCCACTGCTCCACTACAACTTCTCTGCAATTCATTGTTTTATCCATCCTCTACCTAACGCTCCTATTCTCACTCCTCTCTCAAATGACTATCCAACTTCTGTGCATCTCAGCTTTGTCCACAGTCCTGAAATAGAAAAATGAAAAATAAAAAAAGGACACTCTCCTCTTACTTAGGGTGAAGCTTGGGGGAGCCAAAAAAAAAAACAAGGAATTATATGAGTGGAGTTGTGGCTCGTCACAAGGAGGATCAAACTCTTCATAGTTGAGGGCTTTAAGGAAGCATGTGGGAAATTTTGAGACTACCCATGGCGCATCTCATCTCAAATCAGTCGAAGCTCATCAACGCATTTCAAATGGATTCTAGTGCGTGTTGATTATTCAATATTCAAATCAATTCCATAGGATTTTGTGGAATGTGATATGGATTGATGCTCAAAGTCAAGTAGCTTTGGCACTTATTAATAATATTCCCACACTTTGAAGACTGTACAGTAAATATTAAAATATGTTCCTTTATTTACAACAAAATTTGGGGGTCTATATTTTACTGCACTCACGATACCATTATTCTTTAAGTGATTCTTAAGTGTTGTTATCTGTATGTTAAGAACCCTGAGATTATCGTTGATATTTATATAGGGTTGGTATGGGTGGTGATGTTATATATGTTTATATCTCTTTAGGACATTAAGATTATTGGTGGCACAGTTCTCGTGGGTCTGTGACTGTTGCAGATTACCACTCTCTGCTCCCTTCATGACTGTGAGGTTGTCATAATGTTCACCTTCATCAAGAATGATAGTTGCCTTATGCCTTAAGGAAAATGCAATACCTCCAAATAAGATGACAAGGCCCCAACACATAACTTCATACCACCATAATAATATACTAGAGAAATCATGTTCTTGAGTGAGGATAGTTGTTTCAGTCGTGCTCACGTTGGTGGTTGTTTTTCTAGGAAAAGGAGAGTGCCCCTTCTGTCAAAAGCATTGGATTCAAGCACTGCCCATGACTACCTATCTCTTGATGGAGGAAGAGGCATTCCAATACTTTTGGTTTGGTGTTGTTACTGTGAAGTCATTTCCAAGGTGATCGAAGGACCAACATATCTTGTGATCAACAACGATGAACATTCCAGAGATGTTATCTCCTTCATATTCAACATTCTCATAGTCCACTCATGGTCATTCACTATGAATGAAAGGCTCACAGTGTAACGTAGCAACCTGAACAACAATCTTCAAACACATATGTAGGAATTGAGACTGCAACTTCTTTGTTGTAGTTGTTGAAACCAAGTTTCCAATACAGCATGTTGTGACCATGTATTGTTGATTTGTATCGGCATAGCTTGTGTACACTACCATCTTTGTGTAAAATGGTCCAAGATGCTTCACAGAATTCTCCACTGCAAATATAAAATTTGGATCAGCGTGGTTAGCTCTGGTGGTCATTTTTTTATGAGAAATTGTATGATCTAGAATCTTGAATGGTTCTGTATTTTTTTGGACCTATTGTTGAAGATCCGCTACGTAGTTTCCATATTGTTTATTCTGAGATTTAATTTCCACTACAATAACACCTACTCGGTTATGATATCGTTAAGTTGGGTCAAACAATGGAACTACCAACACGCATAAGAGTTGTAGTGTCGACTGAACTTAGAGGGAAAGGTTATTCGAGTGTTGAAAAGGCCCTAGAAATCCTTGGTAGAAGGGCATGTTAAAGTTGTCCTTAACATCATATTCATAGTTGAGTTTCTCATAAGTGAAGGACACTCATATTTTTGGAGATATCATTTCCTATTAAAACTACCAATCTGATAAGCCCTTTTGTAGCTTGACTCTATTATTGAAGAAAAATTCTTAGAATATTCGTTACCACTTTCCCATTTTATTTCTATGATAATTATCATTTTGTACTGCAACAATTGGTGGTTGGAAATTATTGTTGATTGGCATATTGTTCTGATGCAGATTTGCAACAACACTATACATTTGTTTCTTAACACTTTGCCCATTTTTTGAATGTGAGTTGTTAACTAAATGGTTGGAATTAGTGAGTTATTAAAGGTTCTAGATACACTTGTACTCTCCACTATTGAGTCTGGTACCACTAAAGTCAGCAAAGACACTCTCACAGATATTCAAACCTCTCTGCAAAATGTACAAGAACAGATTGATTTTTGCAACTTGAATCTCAACTTCAACAAGAAGAATTACAGCTGTGGAGTCATCATTCTGAACCTGTTTCTCTTCAGAACATTAAAACAGACTCCCATAAGAAGCAAGTTGATTTAAATCCAGTGCCCAATGAAGCAGCAGAATTACATGCAAAAGCGGAAATTTGGCCTACACTTCCCAAGCAAATCATCAGACCTTGGCAAGAGATTGTCCACAACAACCATAGAACAGGTCTTGGATATGATAAGGAGGCATCCTTTCATATTCAAGAGTATTCCAAGCCCATTCAATTTCAAAGTGTTGGATTTCTTCATGGAGGTTCACTTCCCCTGTTTCGGACTTTGTTCCTCCATATTTGTAGCCAAAAGTTGTTAAATGCCAACATTGTGACCAAGTTGGCCATATGAAAGATCATTGTTTTGATATTCATCCGTGCAAGAATTATGGTCAGCGCACTCATTCTTCACACAGATGCTTCAAAAACAAGCCTCATGCAAGAACAAAGATTCATTTTGGATGGATCGCTTCTTGGAAATGGGCTTCAACAACCAAGAATATATTTCGTTCATACACCAAGATTTCTTCTCGAATATTGAAAAGTCTTGTAGTTGATTTTTTTCCATATTCTCACCTTGTATTTGACATGGGAGGAAATGATGGTCATCTACAAGTCTCAAAGCCGCATCAAGCGAGCCTGAGCCACAAATTGCCATAGCAGATTCAGAGTTGTAGTCAAAGACAAATATGCCCTTGAGCATGCCTTCAATTGGTGGTTAGCATTCAACCATCTATGCAGGGTTGAGACCTCCCTTCAAAGAATTGGGGACACTTCCTCTAGCAGAATACTTCATCTTCTTGCTAGTTTTGGAAAAGTTTGAGGAATTGCATTAAGCATTCCAGAGTTGGTGTTCATCCTTAAACCACCACAAGTTGTATAATTCCCTTTTTCAGGTTGAAGGTCTGCCTCTCCAAAGCATTAGGGACACTTCCTCTAGAAGAATATTTCAGCTTCTTGCCAAATTTGGAAGAGTTTCTAGGAACTGCACTAAGTGTTCCAATGTTAGTGGTCATCCTTAAACCACCACCTTATGTCAACATTTCGAAGAGCACATTCAGCCTAGTGCATCCATGCATTTTTGCACATTTTGTATTCCAATTCCCTTCTTGGACTCATATATACCCCTTCGAATTAAGGGGGGAAGGTTGGACACCTAATCCTCTAAGGGTTGGTGTGGAATGTAAACAATCAAAGGGAGTCCAAGAGACCACTTGGTATATGGAAACCAAGGGTCATCGGAATATATTATAAAATTATATCATGTGAATAATAGAGGAAATTCAATGCTTATCTTTCATGTTAACATAGTTACCGATCAAACGAGAAAATGACCTAGTACCCGTTTTTTTGAGGTAGCAAAAAATCACTCGATTTTGAAAAATGGTGATTCAGAATACACCTTCTTTTTTGGAGCATATTTTTGCCACTTCAAATTTTTTTACGTATCAAGTATGAACAATTTTTTTAAATGTTAGTGATCTTCGTGTTGATTTTGATAAGTGTTGATGCAGCATCGACACGTTTTTTTAGAGGGCTTATTTTTAACACTTTAAATCTTTTTATGTATCAAGTGTGAACATTTCTTTTTGTTAGTGATATTCATCTTGATTTTGAAAAGTGTTGATGAGCGTCAACCCTTTTTGTTTAAAGGGCTTAGTTTTTACACTTTAAATTTTCTAATGAATTAAGTGTGGATAATTTTTTTAAATGTTGGTGATTTTCATGTTAGTAATAAAACATAAAAATTAAAATTAAAAAAA
>APFE031380815.1:191276-215091 GCA_000404065.3 Pinus taeda
GTGTCGATGCTCATCTAACAACCTGATCCCATTATGTGCAATTTGATAGTTGATTTTAAATCTTTCGTTATAATGAATCAAGTCTACCCCACAATGTGTTAATTTCATGGTTGGTCTTTAAGTTTTCATTACAATGGGTTGAGCTCACCTACACTGTGTGTCAATTTGATAGTTGATTTTTAATTTTTTTTGCAATGTATCAAGTTGTCTTAGGCTAAGATTTCAAAATCGTTATACATTTAACATTTAAAAAAATTACTCTTGGTATAATAACTCTTTCATTTAAGTGTTCATTTTTAAAGTTTTTTTAGTCATAAAATTTTTCCATAATGAGCTTGAAATATTTTGAAATTTTAAGATTGTTTTGTAGTCATAATCTTTGGTTTTAATTCCATGGTTGAAAAACTGTCAAAATTTTAATATTTTTCTAAGTCATGATATTTTATCTTTAATGTTATGGTTGAAAGCAATTATAAATATTTTTTCTTCACACCGTGCTTGAAAATTGTTGGAATTTTAAGGTTTTTTAAAGAAGTGATATTTTAAATTTAATGTCATGCTTAAAAATCATTGGAATTTTAAGGCTTTTCAAAGACGTAATATTTTATTGTTAATGTCATGCTTGAAAATCATTGGAAATTTAAAGCTTTTCTTAGTCACGATATTTTGTTTTTAACATCATTATTAAAAAAATATTGAAAATGTACCCTGAAGAAAAATAGACGTTATTCCAGCATTAACACACTTCAGTTTCAATGTGTTTTTTGCAACAAACAAAATGGCTTTTATTGTTTTTCACTGTTTATTTTAAAAAATATTGAAATATTGAAAATTTACTCTGAAAAATGGTATTGCAGAATCTACACCTTTTATTTTTGGGTTGTTTTTCATGTTTTTTTGGGATTATTTTGGCTCGAGTACCCGTTTTGAGGCAATAGTTCACTTTTGATCGGTAACTATGTTTATTTTGTCCCTACCATTATTGTGTTTAACATATTCTTCGGCTTGATGCACAAATACACATATTCCCCAACCTGAAATTCCTTAAACAACTTGTTTTGATCTACAGAACATTTCTATTTGTCATATTCTGCATTTATATTCCTCTTGATAACCTGCATTTCTTGTTCCATCTTTGCCAACATGTTTGGTCATATCAATACTATGTTCACTGGATCACTCCAACTGATAGGAATATTGAAATTGTGCTCATATAGTGCCTCAAACAGACTCATCCTTAGAGACTCTTGATACCCATTATTATAAGAAAACTCAACCAATGGAAGTTACTCCTCCCATTTCCTTTTTTGATGCATCACATACATCCTCAACATGTCCTCTAATATCTTGTTGACCCTCTCTATTTATCCATTGTCTGCGGATGATAAGTTGTGTTGAAGGCCAACTCTATCCCCAAACCTGCAAACAACTCCTTTCAAAACTTGGAAGTGAACTTATCACCCATGTCTAACACAATATTCCTTGGAACACCATGCATCCTCGCTACATCTCTGATGAAAACTTATGCCATATCACTAGTTGAATACGTAGACTTCACTGGAGTGAAGTATGCTACCTTTCTCAACATGTCCACCACAACCATGATGGAATCTTGCTATCTAGATGTCCTCAAGAAACCTATGATGAATGTCATGGAAATGACCTCTCACTTCCACTCTAGAATTGGAATCGGTTGTAGTAGTCCACCTGGATGCTTACATTCTTCTTTCACCTATTGTAAGTCCAAACATTTAGCCACAAACTCTATCATGTCCTTCTTCAAATGCGGCAAGCGATAAAACTTCTTCACTACTATCAATGTCTTCTGGTATCCAGGGTGACCTGAATACAGTTTTGCATGAAACTCTCATGGGATAGTATTCTTGTGCTCACTGTCATTCGACACATATATCCTATCCTTAAATCTGATCAAACCATCTACCATAAGACCATATTCCACATCATGATCACCTGTACCCTATTGTAACCTATGCATAAGATCCATGTATTTGTCATCTTGTTATCCTATCTATAATATATGATATTGTAAGTTTGTCCTTGCATAAGAACTCATAGTTGCTATGTGATTCACTTTTACTCTCTTGCTAAGAGCATCGCAACCCGGTTCTCCTTACCCTTGATGTACCTAATATCAAATTCAAACTCATTAATTGTTGCCAACTATCTAGCTTGCCTTGAATTCAGATTCTGTTGGTCAAATAGATACCTCAATCCACTATGATCACTTATCAATACAAACCTCCTACCAAGAAGATAGTGTCTCCACATATTCAATGAATTGATGATCATTGCCAACTCGAGATCATGTGTCAGATAATTCTTCTTATGCTCATTCAATTTTCGTGACTCATAGCATGCTACCGATCCTTCCTACATAAGGACTCCACCAATTCCTCTCTTACAGGAATTTGTACACACCACAAACTCTTTGTCTAGATCTGCAATATTTAACATTAGAGAATTCATCAAAAACTGCTTCAATTTCTCAAAACTTGTTGCACATTCCTCTATCCATTCAAATTTCTTACCTTGCCTCTAAAGTTATGTAATAGAATATGAAATGAGAGAGAAGTTCCTGATGAACCTCCCGTAGTAACTTGCTAGCCCCATAAATGATCTTACCTCGTCCACATTTCTAGGAGCTTCCCACTCCATTATAACTCTTATCTTCTCTGAATGCATTGTTTTAACTTCCTTGGAAACAACATGTCCCAAGTAATGTACCTATGTCTTAATAAACTGCATTTATTGAGCTTAGCATATAATTGATGTTATCTTAGCAATCTCAACACTATATCTAAGTGTTTGACATGCTCTTCCTCATTTTTGCAATATATCAAGATGTCATCAATGAATACAATAAGAAACTTGTCCAGATAAGGACACAATACACTATTAATCAAGCACATAAACATAGTTGGAGCATTAGTCAAACCAAATGGAACTACAACAAAATCATAATGCACATACCTGGTCCAAAAAGTTGTCTTGTATATGTCCTCTTCCTTGATGTTGACCTGATGGTATCCTGATCTTAGATCAATATTTGAGAATATTGCTTCTCCCTTCAACTGATCGAACAAGCTATCAATCCTCGGCAACAAATATCTATTCTTGATTGTCACCTTGTTCAAATACTTGTAATCAATGCTTATCCTAAGAGTATCATCCTTATTCTTCACAAACAACATGAGTGCACCCCAAGGTGATACACTTGGCCCAACGCATCCCTTGTCAAGAATTTCCTTCAATTGTAACTTCAGCTCTACTAACTATGTTGTGCTCATCCTGTATGGTGCCTTTGATGCTAGTGTTCCCCTGGTACCAACTCAATGGAAAATTCCACTTCTTTGTGAGGCAGAAACTATGAAATTTCTATTGCAAACACATCCTAAAACTATTGCAAGATCAGGTACCTGCTCAATACCTCCGCATCCTCAACATCCTTACCTTTATCATTAGAAATATGTACTGAAAATAACACACACCCTTTTCTACGACTGCGCTTTACCTGCATGGTTGTCACCATTCTAACTAATGGTTCTTTCTTCTTACCCTGCAAGATTCTTTGTTCTCCATTGTCATCCAAGCACCCAATATCCTTGTCATAACAATCCACCTTGGTCCTATAAAGATACAACCATTCCATACCCAAAAGCATACTATATGATCCCAACAAAAATACCTTCAAATGTGTTTAGGTAGGCATACCATTCAAATTGAATACACAAGCTCTTATCCAGTGATGCACTCTCTTCTTTATACCTATATCTAACTACACTAACTAGGATTTAGCATGCACTTCCTTATTCAAACCACACTTATCCACCAGTTCAGGACTAACATAACTATAATTAGATCCAGGGTCAATCAAAATGGAAACAACTTGATCACAAAGATTATCATCCATCTCAATAACAGTTTCTTGGTGATCTTCCTTATTATTATCCAGTGATACATAAATCCATGGAATGATATGCCAAACATTCTCAGCTATATTTCTTCGTATACAATTTAAATTTGAGGCCTACACCCTGATTATGCATAAAATCTCTCTTAATATGCTCCTTACCACATTTCCAACACTTCAACAATCATGTACCATCAACTTTATTTTGTTTCCCTCCATGATATGACCTATTAAACTTCTTGTAAGGTGAAACATTCTCTTTCTCACCTACATCATGAGGCTTTTTCCTTTTCGGCTTCCATTTATCTCAGCTTTGTCTTTCCCTTTCCATCCTTACTAATATTTGGTCTTGTGCTTTGAATGCTCATAACAATGCTTCAATTTCCCAGTAACTTCCTCAAGCGACTGAGGCTCATCATACTCAATCCATTCTCTAAATGCTACTGGCAATCCACTAAAAAATCTATGAAAAATGGCCTTCTCATCCTTAAGATATAGTACATACCTCAATAACTCTAAGAACTTAGTTGTATACTCCTCATATGTCATTGATCCCATCTTTATCTCATAAAACTCCTTCGCTTTGTTGTCGTAGTACCGCTCTGACTAGTACTTCTTCCTTAAAAGTATTTTGAATTCACACCAACTCAACTCTTATGTCTTGATGTCTCTAACCTGCTTCACATCTTCCCACCAGATGTCTACTTTCCCTTTGAGGTTGAAGATAGTTATTTTGGCCTTCATATTCTCTATGTATTTATGCAACTCAAAGAATTTCTTCATCCCAAGTATCCATCTTCTTCAAATCCCCATCAAAAATAGGTGGCTTTGATTTCTTGAACTCATCTGGAAAATATACTTTGCCACCCCTCCTGTAAGGATGATAATGATGATGATCATAGTGTCGATCAGAACCAAAATTAAAATAGAACCTGTGTCCATCACCTCTCCTATCTGGAGTATCTAAGAGCATGTCATCTCTGATTGTTTCATCTCTATCCAACATGTGCCCACCATGATACCTACTTCTGTATTCCCCATTAGTTATTTCCTCTTGCCCATGGCTAATCCGAAGTGATCCCTATCTCTGCAATTCTAACAAACTTTGAAGGATTATTGCATTGACTTCTGCTTATTTCTCCTGTGGTTAAAGGATCTTATCATTATCTTCCTTGAAACTCCTTATTTTTTACTTCAAGCTTCTTAATGTTTTTTCTAAGTCATAAGAGTGCCCAACACCACATTGTTCATCTGACCCATAGAGAGAATCTCGTGAACTATAGTCTACCATCTTGCTAGTCGTCTTTGATCTCTTTCCTGCAAGTACACCATGTCAGCTAAAACTAAAACATAACATAATAAATATACCTTAATATAGTTCACGGGAGGATATCTCATCTACAAGATCAACCAAATTAGCACAATACATATATAATCATAATCACATCAACATATAACATCAATTTAACCATTATACAGCTATCAATTCTTGATCATAACAACCACATTCCATAGCCTCATGCATGATGACTACAACCATATCGATGTATGCATAAAAATATATAATCATTGACATGCATAACCAACATACACTCACGACAAACACCTCCAACAACAACAGCGTCACCTTTCACATGGTGACACCACTACAACCAAGACCACCACCATGCATACACAACAATTACATAGACCACAACCATATAGAACACACATGCAACCAGCATGAATGCATGACCAACACACCACCCATCCATTCTAAGGGGTGAAATATGCCCTAATACCACTTTGTAACACCCTCCTCTCACATTTACCTAAGTCAACCAGTTCGTTGGGTAAACATGTGATGAGAGGCTACTATGATGTGATTCAACTCCCCATGTACAGTTAAGGAAGTGGAATCGACGAAAACAAACCAATTTGACCTTCCACGCATGCTACAGAACCTTCAAGAGCCAACTAATCCTTCCATATGACTAACCCCTAAGACAACTTGACATTTCACTGATCTAGATGCCCATATGCTCCCATGACAAACCATGCATGTGACTGAGGGCTTCCAGTTTCCCCCATAGCAAGGCATGCCAATGACTGTGGATTTTTTCAGCTAGTTCTGAGTCAACGACCCTAGATTTTGTGCCACTTTTTAAGGGCCAAGACTCAGACGATCACCCAAAACTTTATGAAACTTTCATAAATGATAAATAACAATGGAACAAGGGTACTAATGCAAACACTTGATCAATGACTTGACTGGAACTGTACTAGCCATGATAGGAATTTCATCAAACACATCACAAATATGTAATTTACAGGTCATAACAATAGATCTTAGCATAGGGGTCTTATATGTATCTCATATTCGTAAAGAAGCATTGACGCATTATCATAATAGTTTTATTATCATCTATTAGGTCATATATTCATTCCACATTCATTTGCAAATCAAAACATGATGAGAGCCATACATCAAGTTTGTCATAAAATATATTCATAACCAACATATAACCAACAGAAATAACAAGGATATAAAAACCATAAGAATCACATATAAACCAATATATTTACACGTGAAATACCAAGGAGAAGAAGTTATTATTAATGAATGCAAAATCCAACAAGGTATGGGACTTCCATGAACCACCCATCCATAAATTGACTAAACCAAATCTTTGTTTCAGCCAGTTACCCCCATCCCATATTCCAAGCATGAATGTGGGACTCAAAACCAAACCAAACCAAATTTCCTTAGGTTTTACCGTAATCCCCACTGGATCACTTGAACCTAAACAAGCATTGATGCCACCGGATTTCTCCCCCTACACCATGAAGAATTTTTATGTCTCCTAGTCTCTAGGCTTTACCGTATATCCCGCCATACAACTGTCGAGGATTCCTAGGCCTAATAAAGACTCCACCCTCAAGGATTTACCATATATCCCACCATTCACTGATCAAGGATTCTTAGGCTTGATCGAGGGCACACACCTATAGGCTTTACCGTATATCCCTCCATTCACCGGTCAAGGATTCCTAGGCCCACCAAGGCACACAAAATACGGATTTACCGCAATCCCACCTTCTCCAATCCAAGGATTCCTATGCCTTATGTTCTTTCTTTCAGAGACTATCTCACTCAGTTTCAAAACCATCCGGCAATCCAACTCAACCAAATACCAGAGAACTCGTCACACCATAGTTATCCAGAAATGGCAAGGCAATGATGAATAATGCTATCACACCTAGAAAAACTCATGTCAATAGCAGCAAGAGAACCAAATACACACATGCATGTACCATGCATGCCAAAACTAGCAAGGAAATCACACATGCAAATCAATACCTGCAAATAATCCATTTGTAACTTCTTGATCCTACTCTTCCTTGCTTGATCTTTGCCTTCTTGGTCCTTCCTTTTCTTTCCTTGATCCAATTCTAGAGTGCTTCAAGAATGCTCTAAGTGTCCAAGAGTGTGAGAGAGATAATAGAGAGAGAGATCCAAAACTGAACTTGACAAAAGGTACCAACTAATCCTTAGAAGCATTTTTATTAAACATGTCTCTATTTTCTTCAATTTTCCATTATTTTCCTTCATTTTCCTCTTCACATGCAACCTGTGACCTTTCACCTTCCTTTTTTCCTAATTTCCAAAATTTTCATAAATAAAATATCAATTAATGTCACTTTGCCTTTTCAAATCCTTTTTCATTACCTTTGCCAATTTCCCTTAGCCATAATAAACTAAATGAACACCCGCACTAGAATGTTTTATCCAACATTCATCTTGGAATTTATTTCCCATGACCTTGGTTATTATTTTTCCTTTATTAACTTTATTACATGGAATTTTGACCAGGGTTGTTACATTGTCCAACGTCGCATTGTGACAAAGATTGTCTCAATACAAAAATCGACCAGAGTAAATCATGGTCAACTATGTTTATTTTATAGTTGATAATATTTATCTTAGGGTTTATATACCACTGGTTTATAATATTTATCCGTTAGGTTTAATATTATTCCTTAGGTTTATAATCCATTGGATTTTTAGTATTAATCCATTGGGTTTATTATTCCCTCGGGTTTATAATATCAATCTCTTGGGTTTATTAATATAAGGGTATAATATTATTCACAGTGTCTATAATAATAATCTTAGGGTCTAATATAAATTCTTTCAGTTTATAAGGATGGTTAACAATGGTCAACCATTGTCTAACATCACATTGTGGCAAAGATTATGTTGCTACATTAGAGAAATTTTGAAGTAAAAAATGGGCCTCAAAACGAAAATGTACAACCAAAATCAAATTTATAAGAACCAATAGGATTCATAATGATGATGTCAATCATGGTGGATGATTAACCATTTTTGGAGTTAAAAAGAAAAAAATTGTATTTTCAACTTGTATTTTCAACTTATCTCCCAAAGGTTTTACTCAAATTTTGGGTGGGAGCAATGTTAGATGCAGAATTTAATTTCTCATCCAAGGAGTACCTATGCTACATAATTTTGATGGACTCTGCTACACGAAAAATGAGAAATACATGTAAAACATGTTTAGAATCACATTTTTCGTGTATTGCTATTTTTTCGTGTAGTAGGGTCCATTGAAAGTATGCAACATGGGTACTCCTTGAATGAGGAATTAAATACATATCCAACGAGTACTCCTACTTGAAATTTCAGTAAAATCGTAAGGAGATAAGTTGAAAATACAAGTTAAAAAATAGGTTTTTTCCCCTCTAAAAGTTGATGATGTAATAGAATATTATTTTATAATATTCCTTAGGAGGCACATTTTAGAACTCAAAATTTCTCTAATGTGAAAATCAACCATGGTCCAACGTCGCATTATGACAAAGATTGTCTCGATATGAAAATAAATCATGTTCGACCATGGTCCAATTTCACATTGTGATAAATATTGTCTCAATATGAAAATGAACCATGGTCAACCACAGTCAACCATGTTTATTTTAGGTTTTATAACATTTATCTTAGGGTTTATAATATTAATTCCTTGGGTTTAATATTATTCCCTCAGGTTTATAATACCCCAAAGTTTTAGAATTAATTCCTTGGGTTTATAATATAAATCCCTTGGGTTTATTAATCTAAGTTCATATTCCTAGGGTATAATGTTGTTCATAGGGTTTATAATATTAACCTTAGCGTTTAATATAAATCCCTTTGGTTTATAATCATCGTTAACCATGGTCCAATGTCGCATTGTGACAAATATTATCTCAATATGAAAATCAACCATGGTAAACCATAGTCAAATATGTTTATTTTAGGGTTTATTGTATTTATCTTAGTGTTTATATACCTTGGGTTTATAATATGTATCCCTTGAGTTTAATATTATTCCCTTGGGTTTATAATATTTATCCCTTGAGTTTAATATTATTGGCTTGGGTTTATAATCCCTTTGGGGTTTTAGTATTAATCCCTTGGGTTTATAATATAAATTTCTTAGCTTTATTAATCTAAGGGTTCTTATTCCTATGGTATAATATTATTCATGGGGTTTATAATATTAATCCTTGGTTTTAATATAAATCCCTTGGGTTTATAATCATGGTCAACGATGGTCCAATGTCACATCATAACAAAAAAATTCTCAATATGAAAATCAACTACAGTCCAACGTTGCATTGTGGCAAAGATTGTCTCCATATGAAAATCAAGCATAATCAACCATGGTCCAACATCGCATTGCGACAAAGATTGTCTCAATATGAAAATAAACCATGGTCAACCACGATAATTTTAGGGTTTTTCATATTTATCTTAAGTTTTATATACCTTGGGTTTATAATATTAATCCCTTGAGTTTAATATTATTCCCCTGGGTTTATAATCCTTTAGGTTTTAGTATTAATCCCTTGGGACTATAATATCAATCCCTTGGGTTTATTAATCGAAGGGTTCATATTCCTAGGGTTTATAATATTAATGGTATGGTTTAATATAAATATCTATAATATCAATCCCTTGGGTTTATTAATCGAAGGGTTCATATTACGAGGGTATAATATTATTCTTAGGGTTTATAATATTAATGGTATGTTTTAATATAAATTTCTTGGTTTTATAATCATGACCAACCATGGTCTAATGTCACATTGTGACAAATATTGTCACTATATGAAAATCAACCATTGCTAACCATAGTCCAACATCCCATTGTGAGGAAGATTGTCTCAACATGAAAATCAACCATGGTCAACAATGGTATGACATCACAATATGGAAAAGATTGTCTCAATATGAAAATCAATCATTGTCAACCATCACCAACCATGGTCAATCATGTTCAACCATCATCCAATGTCACATTCTGACAAATATTGTCTCTACGTGAAAATCAACCATGGTCCAATGTTGTATTGTGACAAAGATTGTCTCAATATGAAAATCAACCATGGTAGACTATGGTCAACCATGTTTATTTTAAGGTTTATAGTATTTATCTTAGGGTTTATATACTTATGGTTTATAATATTAATCCATTGGTTTTATTATTATTCTGTTGGGTTTATAATCCCTTGGATTTTTAGTATTAATCCCTTGGGTTTATAATATCAATCTGTTGGGCTTATTAATCTAAGAGTTCATATTCCTAGGGTACAATATTATTCATAGGGTTTATAATATTAATCCTTGGGTCTAATATAAATCCCTTGGGCTTGTAATCATGGTCAACCATGGTCCAACGTCACATTATGACAAATATTTTCTCAATATGAAAATCAACCATGGTCCAACGTCGCATTGTGACAAAGATTGTATGAAAAACAAACATGTTCAACCATGGTCCAACGTCGCATTGTGACAAAGATGTCTCAAAATGAAAATGAATCATGGTCAACCATATTTATGTTAAGGTTTTTAATATTTATCTTAAGGTTTATATACCTTGGGTTTATAATATTAATCTCTTGGGTTTAATATCATTCCCTTCATTTTATAATACATTGGGTTTTATAATTAAGCTCTTAGGTTTATTATTCCCTTCAGTTTATAATATCAATCGCTTGGGTTTATTAATCTAAGGGTTCATATTCCTAAGGTATAGTATTATTCATAAGGTTTGTAATATTAATCCTAGGGTTTAATATAAATCCCTTGGTTTTATAATCATGGTCAACCATGGTCGAATGTCACATTGTGACAAAGATTATCTCAACATGAAAATCAATCATAGTCAACCACGGTCCAATGTCGCATTGTGACAAAGATGGTCTCAATATGAAAATAACCATGGTAAACAATGGTCGACCATGTTTATTTTAGGGTTTATAATATTTATCTTAGGATTTATATACCTTGGGTTTATAATAATTATCTTTTGGGTTTAATATTATTCCTTTGGTTTATAATCCCTTGGGTTTTTAGTATTAATCCCTTAATTTTATAATATGAATCTCTTGGGTTTATTAAATTAAGGGTTCTTATTCATAAGGTATAATATTATTATTCATAGAGTTTATAATATTAATCTTTGGATTTAATATAAATCCCTTGGAATTATAATCATGATCAACCATGGTGCAACGTCATATTGTAACAAGGATTTTCTCAATATGAAAATCAACCATGGTCCAATGTCGCATTGTGACAAAGATTGTCTCCATATGAAAATCAATTATGTTCAACTATGGTCCAACATCGCATTGTGATAAAGATTGTCTCAATATGAAAATCAACCATGATTATCTTAGGGTTTATAGATTTTATCTAAAAATTTATATATCTTGGGTTTATAATATTAATCCTAATGAATTTATATTTTTTAATGTTAATAATAATAATAATTAAATTTAAATTAATTATTTAAAATTAATTATTACTTATACTACTCTTATAATTTATTATTATTATTATTTATTATTTAATATCATTATTATTTATTAATTAATAAGATATTAATTTATTTTACTTTTATACTTTTATTTATTAATTATAATATTGATTAGAAAATAATATTAATTCTAATTATATTTTTAAATGATTATAATTAATTAATACGATAACTAATATAATACAATGAGTGTTAATAATAATATTTTTGTTATGTTGTTTGTTTTTTTATAATAATATATATATTTATTATGTATGATTATTAATATTATGATTTAATCTTGAGATTTATATTTATTTTTATTAAATATATTTTTAACATGATTGTGATAGTTTAATCTTTATATATCTTTTTCAAAATAAAATAATGTATATTATACTTTTTCCTAAATTTGTGCTTAAAAACTAGAGCAGAGTGCATGCCATTCCTAATCTCTCTATTCAGCTTCCTAAACGCACTGGCACAGTTTGCTTGGGCTGTTGTCACTGATCTTTATTTCCTACTTCGGCTTTCAACCTATTTATGAAAAAATAAAACATTTCCTTTTTCTTATGGTAATATTGTGTTACCATTTTTAACTTCGCAACTGCCAGCCAGTTGTATTGTTTCTGTTTATGGGAAGATCAACTCACTGTGTACTTCATTTACAGAAATTCAAGTCACCTGCTTCTGCCAAACAACTTTCTCAAACCATACAAGGATACAGTTGATCTGACAATAATCTAGAAATCAAATTTTGCAACATCCTCCTCACTGGATCCGACTATTTCACGTCGTTTCTGGCGGATGCACTGCTGCTAACTGATTACATTTACTTTGGATTGGAACAAAAGTAAATGGAGGCTAAAGCTGCGTGCAGCTTTGTCTGTTTTTTAATGGATGTTCGTCGTTGAATATTTCATTGATGTGGCAACTTGGAATCATAGTCTACTTAGCTAGCTGGTTAAAGAAATAAAACTGTATGACATTATTATTATATATATATACAACCTTTCTGCATCTCACTTCAATCAATAAACACCATATGAAAAGGTACAGCCAAATATGGTGACTTCATGAAAAAGTAAATCCATAATATCAATGCTTCAATACGAAAAGGTACAGTCAGATGAAGTGATTTTATGCCCAAAGTAAATCCATAAGAGCAATGCTTAGATGGCTGACTAGCCTTCCAAGTTTCTACTTAGGGCTAGTAAAGCAAGGCTCTAGTAAACATAAGAATGATGATTTTGCTAGACATTGCTATGATACCAACTAAAGGATCAAAATATCCAGCATGATAATACCACCTTCGTCAGAAGCCATCAATCATCGTGGGTTATCATTTAGAAGTCAAAATATCCAGCATGATAATACCACCTTCATCATAAGCCATCAATCATCATAGACTTATCACCTTCATCAGAAGCCATCAATCATCATAGACTTCTCATTTAGAAGTCAAGAAGGAAGGACATGATCAAACCAAAAACAAGTTGTTTACATAAATATCCAGTCCTGTTTCATCATAAACATTTGACAAAAGACATTAAACCAGTTAATAAGCAAGTTAGTCTATAATTTTATATTTGAGAATGCAAGTTACGATCCGATAGGATTCGAGTCCACATAACACTGAATCCAAGACTTCCCTTTACGTAGACGGTGCAATTCCTTCATCCTTTGTTGCTTTCTGAAAATATTATATTCCAATACAAGGAGCTTTCACTTACTATCCCAATTATTAAGTCGCCATCAAATAATTATGACATGCTTATATCCCAACAGTAAATGCCTTCATTTCAACCTGATTATGACACTGGCATCAAGAATCGGAGATGCTGCGGTCTATCCCATTGTTGTCATGAATGTAAACTTTTTCAGCCATATCACACTGAGTTTAACCTCAATTTCAGATTGGCCATCCGTAACCAAATAGCAAATTCTGGTTATAGGACTGTCCAGCCACGAAAATATATTGTTCAGCCTCAAAATCTTGCCATGCATATCCTATCAAGAAAATCTATGATCACTGTTAAAATCAATTAATTACTTCAGCGTAATTACTTCAGCCTAAGGAGTTAGTTAAAATTAGAGAGTCAGTTAACTAAGTTAATTAAGTGTAGAATGTTGGAGTATTAGTCAAGTCTACTTAAGTGATAGAAGACTTTTAATGTCTAGTTACATGTCAGAATATTTTAAGCGAGTAGCTAGTTGGAAAAAACTAAATAATTCATTGTAAGTATCAAATTTTGTGTGATTTTATATTTAAGCTCCTCTGTCTTTTCAACAAATTGGTGTCAGAGCAAAATTAAGAAAAATCATAAAAAAAACACATTAAAAGTAAGAAAATATATTTTTTTCGCTTGTTTGAGCTATAACTCACCTTAATATAGCATAAAACTGGTAAGCTTAACAGAAAACCGCGTTACAAATCTTACACTTACCGTCTTTCGCATACACACGGGTTCCATGTTGGAAGCCTTACGAGACTAAAGCAGGACTTCACTTTCTTGAGAAGCGTTAACACGCATGCCCCAGACCACCATAAGCCCGTTAATAAGTCACGTTACACGCAGTACTCTACAGATATAGGTGTTTCTGAAAAATTGTTAAGTCAAAGGGTTTATGACTCACGTGGAGTTTGTTTTTAAAAGTTTTATAAACGGAGCACCAAATTTTTTTTAAAAAGGGTTGTTTTAAAGTTTGAAAAGCTTTTTTGTTTTTACATATAAAGAATTTTTATATAAAAAAAATGTTGTTTGTTTGTTTTTTTAGTAAAAGGTGATGTTTTTAAAAAAAAAAATTAGAGAAAGATGGTTTTTTCAAATTTCTAGCCTAGTTCTCACCAGGGTAAGATTAGGATGTGTGGGTTATTAAGATGGTGACTACTTTGTAGGCACATGATGTTTCGGATTATGTTCAGTTTGGGTTTTCAAAACTTAAAAAATGAAACAAAAAACAAGCTTTCAAGGATGCAAAGAGGGAACAATGGAAGAAAGACAAAAAGAAGAATGCACAAGTATTGCAACTTATCCAACGCAGAGTAGACCAAGCAATGTTCTAGAAGATTATGATCACGTCTTCAACAAATGAAGCATGTGATATTTTTTTAACTACAAACTATAAAGGTATGGCCAAAGTCAATCTTGTTAAGTTGCATAATACTAGGAGAGATTTTGAAAATCTGCAAATGAAGGAGACAGAGGACATTGATTCTTTCATGAATGAGATCATAACTCTCATAAATCAGTTAAAAATTTATGATGAAGAAATTAAAGATCAAATAGTGGTTAAGAAGGTCCTCAGATCTTTGTCTACCAAATTTGATGTTGTGGTAGTAGCCATAGAAAATGCCAAATATTTGGCATCATTGATCGTTGATGAGTTGATGGGATCACCTCTATCACATGAGGCAATGATAGACAGAAATAAAGATTCCACTTTCGAAACCACTTTCAAAAGTCAGGTTTCTATTTCAAGAGACAGAGGTTGAGGCAAAAGTAGATCGAGAAGCACAGGAGGAGGTGGAAGATATGGTGGTTAGAGAGATGGTCGAGAAGAGCATGAACATGAAAGTGGAAGCAACTATAAAAACTTCAGCAATAATCAAAGGTTTGACAAACCAAAGGTGAGATGTTATTATTGTAATAAATTTGGTCACTATGCTCATGATTGCAGGAAGAAGATAGCTAATCAAGGGAACCAGAGAGCTAATGTCACTACAAAGAGTACTAACTCCATGTTCTTAGCTTGCTATACCATGCATGAACCTTCTGATAGTGTGTGGCTATTGGATAGTGGTTGCAGTAACCACAAGACAGGCAATAAGAATTTGGTTGCTAATTTGGATCAATCTGTGAAAACAGAGGTAAAGTTGGGGACTGACAAAACTGTGGATGTAGATAGCAAAGGAGTGGTCAACATTCTGACAAAACAGGGGGAGCCGAAGATAATCTCAAAGATATATTGTGTTCCTAGTCTCAAACATAATTTTATAAGTGTTAGTCAATTGACACAGAAAGGATATAGAGTTACCTTTCAAGGTCAAGAATGTGTTATATATGACAAGCCCCTAAGCAAGTAGCTAATAGCGAAGGTGCAGATGACGAGGAATAGACTCTTTCCTCTAATTATCAATTACAGTTATCATGTCAGTTCTTTTACAATTGCATGTTCTGATGAGTATTGGTTATGGCACTTTCGATTTGGACACTTGCACTTTTTTGGTTTAATATTGTTGCAGCAGAAACAGATGGTTAGAAGATTACCTCCTATCAAAAAAATTGTTAATACTTGTGAGTGTTGCATCTTGGGAAAGCAACACCATGAAAGTTTTCCAAAGGGAGTTTCATACCAAGCAAAGCAACCTCTTGATCTAGTGCATACAGACTTGTGTGGACCTATAAGGACACAATCGATTGGTGGAAGTAGTTACTTTCTCACTTTCATTGATGACTATAGCATAAAGACTTAAGTTTACTTCTTGAATCAGAAGTCCGAAACTTTTGCAAGGTTTAAATAATTCAAAGCCTTAGCAGAGAACCAAAGTGATCGACAAATTAAGGTATTGAGGTCAAATCATGGTGGAGAATGATTCAAAGGCATTCCATGATTACTGCAAACAACATGGAATCAAAAGACAGTTTACAACCAAATACACACCACAGCAGAATGGTGTAGCAGAGAGAAAGAACAGAACCATTATGAATATGCCATATGGCAAGAAGCATGTTGAAAGGAAGAAACTGGTCTAATGAGTATTGGGCAGAAGCAGTTGCATGTGTTATTTATGTGATCAACTTATCTCCTACAAAGAGTGTGATGAACAGAGTACCAGAACAAACATGGTCAAGTATATCTTGCAATGTATCTCATTTCATATTATTTGGATGTGTAGCTTATGCACATGTGCCTAAAGAGCGAAGAGGCAAATTGGATGATAAAAGTGAAAATTGCATATTTACTGGTTATAGTAAGAAATCAAAGCTTAAAAATTGTATAACCCTATCACAAAGAAGACCATAATTACCAGAGATGTTGTGTTCAAAGAACAAGAGTCATGGAATAGAACTCTAGACAAAACAGTTGATGCACAAGTGTCACTGATGGAAGAACATGTAGCAGAAAAGGTGCAGCAAGAATCACAGGTGAAGACACCAAACAGAGACACACCAATAAGGACTCCAAGATTTTCAGAGAAACATAGATCTTCAAGCAGATCAACAGATCGAGATTCTCCCAACAATCAATCAGGTGATGAATCAAGCAATGGTAAGATAAAGATGAGAAGTATGAAAGATATTTATGATGATTTGGATGTTTAGTTCAAATTTTGCATTGCTGTCATTCCAACCTTCTTCGTTTGAAGAAGCAATCGGAGATGAAAATTAGGTGCAAGCCATGGATGAAGAAATTGAAGCTATTGAAAGGAATGATATATGGAATTTGGTTGATTTGCCAAAGGACAAAAATCTCATTGGCATAAGGTGGGTGTACAAGAGAAAGTTGAATGAGAAAGTTGAAATTGATGTATTTAAAGCTAGACTTGTAGCAAAAGGATTCTTGCAGCAACCGAGAATATATTTTGGAGAAATGTTTGCTTTGGTAGCGAGATTGGATACCATAAGAGCATTTCTAGCCACATCAGCTCAGATCAAGTGGAAGGTATATCAAATGGATGTGAAATCATCCTTCTTGAATGGAATTCTAGAAGAAGAAATTTATGTGCAGCAACTTCTAGGGTATGAAGTTGAAGGTAACGAAGAGAAAGTTTACAAGTTGAAGAAAGCGCTCTATGGAGTGAAGCAAGCACGTAGAATTTGGTATAGCAGAATTGACAGTTACATGATCAAGAATGGATTTTGCAAAAGTAACATTGAACCTGCCTTGTACACATAAGTAAATGAAAATGGACATATTTTGATTGTTTGCTTATATGTTGATGACATGATTTTTACAGGTGATTTTGAGTTAGATGAATTTAAATCAGTCATGATGAAAGAATTTGCGATGACAGATCTTGGTCTCATGAAATATTTTCTTAGCATAGAAGTTGAACAATCTGAAAAAGGAAATTTTATTTGTCAAAATAAATATGCCAAAGATTTGTCGAAAAGATTCGGGATAGAAAATTCCAAACATGTCCCTACACTAGTTGCAATAGGTACAAAGTCAAGCAAGGATGTTGAAGGATCAAATGTCAATCCAACTCTATTCAAAATATTGGTTGGCAACCTCATGTATCTCACAGCTACAAGACCAGATATCATGCAAGGAATGAGTTTGATTTCCAAATTTATGGAGACTCCAAAAGACACACATTAGAATGCAGGAAAAAGAATTATGATATATGCAACAGGAACTAGAGATTGTGCCATAATGTATGCAAGCACAGAAAAGAAGGATTTGATTGGATACACTAATTGTGATTTTGTAGGAAGTTTGGATGATAGGAAGAGCACTTTTGGTTATGTGTTCCATCTTGGTTTAGGTGTGATTTCATGGGCATCTAAGAAATAGCCCATTGTGACACTTTCGTCAGCAGAAGCGGAATATGTAGCAGCAACATCAACAGCATGTCAAGCAGTGTGGTTAAGAAGAGTATTTGATGGACTCAAGTAGAAACAACAAGGATCAAAAACAATATATTGTGAAAACAACTCAGCGATTGCACTATCGAAGAATAGTGTGTTCACCAAAAGAGCAAGTATATTAATACTAAATATCACTTTATTAGAGAACTTGTGAGCAATGGAGAAGTTCACTTGAAGCCTTGTAAATCTAGTGATCAATTGGATGATATATTTACTTAGTCATTAGCAAAAGATGTGTTTGAGTTTCATAGAAGAAACTTGGGTGTTGTAAGCCTAGCTGAAACATAAACCAACAGCCATGTTTGAGTTGTCATGAGTCATGTTTTAGTTTAGCGGTCGTAATTAAGGGGAAGTGTTAAAATAAGCTAATTACTCTCGCATGAGGAGTTGGCTAAAATTAGAGAGTCAATTAACTTAGTGTTGAGTGTTGAGTGTTGGAGTGTTGAGCCAAGTCGAGTTAAGTGATAGATGGATTTTAGTGTGTAGTTGCGTGTCAAGATATTTTAGGCAAGTCGCTAGTTGGAAAAGGTTAAATACCCTTCACTGAGTTCAATGTAAGTATCAAGTTTTGTGTGATCAATAGAAGAATCGCAGCTCGTGTGTTTTGTGTGTGAATTTAAGTTTAAACTCCTCTGTTTTTCCAACATATATATGTCGTGCTCATGGACAATTGATGTTTAAACTTCCTCCAAAATCAAAATGACTTCAAAATATGTGAATCTAAATGAATCTCCCCTTTGATCGCTTCTCCAATGACTCCCATATTGAGATTGGGCTCCTTGGAAGGAGAGAATTCAAAAATAATACATTTGTAATAATGTTTTAAACTTAAACGTACACTCATTTACTTCACAGTCAAAGTGCATTGATTTTGCATTATTGTGTTGTTTTTTATAATTTTAACTAAAGAAAATGCTCAATATTTCTATTGTCCCTTAAATTCAAAAAATAATTTTCTAATTTGTTCAAAGCTCTTTGATGAAACATAAATCCCAAAACAATTATTTTTGATATTTGTGAGTGCCAATTCAATTAAAAATAAAATTGTCATTTAAAAATAAATTAATTAATTAATTTTGTGAGTGGCCATTGGCACATTCTTATGTTATTGTTATGCCCAATGATGCCTAAACTGATGTTGTTGCAAAGTACTTTAGTATAGGGGCAAGGTGCTGAACAAATCTCCAATTAATAACTTCCATGATACCAGAAGTAATGCAGTTGCAGGCCCTTTACCTAGGTGGGACTAAACAAATCTCCTTCCTCCTCACATTAAAAGCTCCACACAAAGACTTATGAAATATGCTAGCTATTAAATTCACCACTACTTGTGATTTAATTTCCTGTACCAAATTCATTAGCGAGTTGTTTAAATACAAATTGAATTCTAATCTGAATGATTTAAAAGCAAATAAATGACAACTGTGAACCCTCGAGCTGGGAATATATAATCAATGGCATCACTCCAACACATTCCAATCCTCCACAGACAAACTATATTGTGCAATCCATTCCATCAATGTGTTTTTCGTATTGAAATCTATCAAAATTAATTAATTAGATTGTGATTGCTTCCGCACTCTCCCAAATTTTTTCGTTGCAGGAGTGTTTTTATGATGTTTTATATTCATTTTTTAGTGTAAAGGTTATTTGTTGTTAGTACTTACAAGCGTGAATTCGTTGGTGCAGAGGTGTTCGATTATTCTCCCCCCCTTGACTAACGAATTTCAGAAAGCCAAATTCCTTATCTGAAAATGGTGATGACGGACACAAACCCTCTCTAGAGCACTGAGGACATGCCTAGCCCTCACTCTCGCAACCTCAACACAAATATTAGTTTAATAATTCTCTAAGCAAATGGCGGGAAAAGAGAAACAGCAGCTTATCCAGTGGCATAACTCGCTTGATATAGTATTTGATGCCCCTTCCAACGACGCAATCCATTAATCGCAACAAGACAAGCCCCCTACCATTGGAATTCTTTGTTTTAGCGTGCTAATTTTACCCATTAGCAATTTTACCCATTTGCAATTATCAACTATCATATAATCACATTCGTTAGTCGGATTTCATCACAGTGAGCAACACTAAATCTTGTACTTACATGCATTCATTTTTACAATGTTGTTATGGAATTCGTTCCCTCCTTAGTCTGCAAAATGCAGACAGAAATATTAGAAACTTGAGTGTAAATATGCAATGCAACGGCCTGCTCCTAATACTACAAACATTGACTCATTGTCCAGTCCATTTGTTTCATTCTTTATTTCATGGAGAGAAAAATAAATTTAAAACAAGAGAGCACCTTGGAAAATCACCTCTTGTGACACCCTTAGGTCTTCACTATCCAAGGGGACAATACAGTTGGTAGACCTTATATGACTTTTTTATAACAACATTATGATTCTTTCTTCTTTGAAGAGCATATTAGGTTTGGTGCGAAATTGATAGGTACAACAACAATTCAAATTTATGGCGAGTTTTATTTGTTATGTTATCTAACCATAAATGTAAGTTCATTATTTAGCGGTGGACATATACTTCCTCCACTTATTTATGGCTTTATAGCATAACAAATAATCTCAGTCAACTTTATTTGCTATACTATCCAACCATAAACACTGACCGTATATACCCACTATTAAATCAAAACAAGTCCATTATCCAACAATAAACATACACTATCTCACATATTTATGCCTCTATACATAACAAATAAAGCTCGCCCAAATTCATTGTGCAGAAGATTATGCGGAAGTCTTCACATTGAACTTATCCTACAATGAACTATTATTCGGATGCTTACATTAACTTTCATTACAGCACAGTGAATTAACCTTTTTTTTTTCTACCTGTGGGGCTATCCACGGCTGGCAACACCCTTACACTTACACTATCCAAGGAGAGAATATGATTGGTAGACTTCATGTGATTTTTTTTAAACAACGTTATGACTGGTATACCAGAAATTCAAGTTCATTGTGCGGAAGATGAGTCGAACAAATTGGTTTAAATAATGTGGCATGAAAACCGAAATAACAATATCTCAAAATTAATTCTTTTTGTTTTTGCAGTTATTGAGAATAGTTATTTGTTTTCATTGTGCTGAATAGTTATTTGTTTTCATTGTGCTGAAAGTTTTGTGTGGAAATTAATTTTTTATTGTACAGAGCAATTTTATTTTGCTAAATTCTCTTTCCACAACCTCTAATCAATTAATTAGTGGTAGAAAAAAAGACTATGCTACATTGCAGTTATTACCTTTGTTTTCAATTTGATTCATTACAATATTTTGATGAGTATCTCTAGCACAATATATTGTGAATAACTTCCATTTTTTTTCATATTAATGACCAATTATCTTAGGTCATCCAAAACCCGTCAAATAACTAATCTATGTGTCTCTTCCAACATGCTTTGATGCTAGTTTTTTTATTCAGAGATAAAAAAACAATTTAAATACCATTACAACCACAAAGAAATGTAGAAATATCAAAATAAATTATAAAACTAATGCAACTCACTATGGCATCATTTTTTCTTTATATTACTCAAATTAATTAACATATATAATTACTTTAACAAACAAGAGGTGCATGTAGCAAATGTTTCAGTGGTTTGCAAATAGTGCAATCTAAAATTAAAATCAAAATTTAAGATAGCAACTGGAGTTAAATTCTATTCCATTTACTCTACTATTTTTACATATAATTGATATTAACTTAAATTATGAGATAGGTCTTTATTATACAAATATTGTTGCTTTCAAAACCACATATCTTACAATGCTATGGTAAAATCTTTCTACATCAAATGTTCTTCGCTTTTGGATCACTATACAATTTTGATACCCATAGAAATAGGTGTGATGGAGGGCGATGATGGCCCAACTATAGTCTCTTTTGTCAAGAGAATTGGAGCATCGACATTGATTTTGGGGTTGCATAGTATCTAAGGCATGGCAAAGCTAGACTGAGATTGTTATCGAATGAAGGGGTTAGATTATGCAGGTTGTTTGGCATAATAGCTACAGGTGTGATTAATACTATTTGTACTTATTTTTTCATTGAGTCCCAGATAGTGGTCGGCCTCCCTTGTATTGTACTCGTACTGTTGTAACATTATTCATAATTATTCATAATAATATTCAAGGTATTTTCCATGGTAACATTATTCATAATTATTGATAATAATATTGAAGGTATTTTCCATGGTTATATTTTTATTTTATTGCTTTCGATAAAGTAGCTCATATATTTTGCTTTTGCTCGCTCATGTTGAATGTTATGTTACATGTGATATTCTATTTGACTAAATAAATTGAGAATATTGGCTAAGTGTTAAGAGATATTATTGGGATGCTATAAGGCCACAGTTGGATGTTTGCCTAGTTGTTAGAGAACTTGGTTGTAGCCCTATTTGTGATAAAGTTTCAGTCAAATTTAAATTTAAATTTTGTTTTTATAAATTTAATTGTCAATAAAGTCAAATGATTCAATCACTTAAAAAAATAATAAATTTATTTTGAACATAAAGCATCTAGAAAATATTAATAAAGTACCTCTAAAATGTCAATAATCTAGCATTCTCTATGAAGAAAATGATTTCTAAAACATTTTATCAAATAAAAAACCACAAAGAAAGCTAAGGTCACTAACACCGGGCATACGACTCCAAGGGCAAGTAACTGATGGCATTGAAGGCACAGGACACTTGACACATTCACCTCATGCAAGGATAATAAGTCTTTAATATCAGAAGGTTGGTAATCTATCTGGGCTAGTGGCGCATTGAAGTTTCAATGGGAATGGAAGTTATGAAGAAGAGCTAAGTGGATTTTAAGCCTCCACTCAGGGTGAAGGTTTTGTCACAGCACAACTTACCTGGTATTTTGGTCACAAAGGATGTTGGGCGATGTTATTGCAGTCTCCATCATTGATTTGGAATGCAAGTGAGGGATATGGGAGGTGATGTTGGTTATTGTGTGTTATCGGGAAATCTAGTGTCTATGCAGAGCTTCTAGTCCCACTAAGACGGGTAGCTATCTTAGAAACAAACAGATTAAAGTTACTTTCATTTTCCTTTACGAGAAGTAGATAGGAGAGGAGCAAAGAATACCAACCTCAATCTTTCGCTTGGTTCTCTGCTTGTTCCTTCTCCTCTTTGATGGATCTTTGCCACTCCTCCCTTGACCACTCCACTTCAAAGAGTACCTCTAAAGTCCAAGTAGCATAATACCTTCAAAGTGTAGAGATCTACAATCATAAACAATATAGGACAAGATATATATCTACCACACACATGCATATATTAGCAAACATACAAGAATGTGGAGGAAAACTTGAATAGCTTTATTGATATAGAGATTAGAAGAGAGGATTACAACCCATTGATCTGACCCAGCATCATCCTCCCAGCATGAAAGCCCTTCTTCACCTCAT
>APFE031380815.1:215111-264754 GCA_000404065.3 Pinus taeda
CATTTGATGTCTTTATTTTCCTGAATATATCGCAGCCCGGATGGATGAAACTAGATCCGGGGTCTTCAAACTCGTCCAATCTTCACCTGGAGTACAAGTCGATCCATGTGAAAAATGTTCTGGAGTCAAACATGGAAAGACATCGCCTGATTACTAGCCAATGATGTAAGTTGTTAACAGGCGTGAGAGGAATCACTGATAATGATGATGACCCTCAAGGTACTACAGTACAATTCGCATGGTGTGAAAATGGGACTTGGCGTCGAACACCACGCAAAATCTTGTGGTCGAAGGCCATTGATGTAAACCTGTCGCCGGAAGTGAGAAACTTGCCATTGAGGCATGAAAGCTTCAAAGTACTAAAAGGGTTGCTCCTAGGTCGACTTCTTGGATAATGAGCTGTCGTCAACAAGAAGTGACCCATTGTAGGAGGGCCTTAATGAATCCCACATCTACGACACGGAACGGAGTAAATGATTTTGTGGAGGTGAAAACGATCTGATGATACAGGGTTCAGGGTGGCGGTCATGAAAGAATGAAGCGTGAAGGTATTGCAACGGGTGAGACACAAGCTGGGTTGGTGAATTCCTTGATCGACTTCTCTTGAACATATCGGGGACACTGAAATGGATTGGTAGCGTTAACCCCAAAGATGGATGGTACAGTGGACCAATGGTAGTATGACCGGTGAACGGAATAACCCAACCCGACTCAATCATGGTGATGGAGTGAAAGTGTCATGTTCAAGAGCTTCTTGCTACCAATAAAGGTTCTTCAAGTTTTCTTCCCAATTTTCCCCAGTTATTGTTGACCAGTACCTTTTTATTTTTATCAAGCTTGAGGAGGATAACATATGCTTGTTCCATAATTTTCCCTTCGGGCAAACCCATCGCTATGTTTTAACGAGTCTAGCGACAGTGAAACTCATTCTTGTCCCTATGGACAAGTTTGTCGCTATTGGTTTTAACAAGTTTAATGACAAAGACAACTCGGTCCTTTTTCAATTTTAGAGAGTCTGAAAAGGGACAGAAAGGAAACTCCAGTAATCCTTTTTTGTCATATAATCCCTTAATTCCAAAAAAGTATAAAATAATACGAAAGGGATGAATTTTCGATAGTTTTAACGAGCCGAACAAAACAAGCGCTCGATATTTTTGTGTAATAATCCCTCAGGTCCAAAAAATTAAAATCTAGAGGAGGGATAGCACTTTTGGTAGCTTTAACGAGCTGGAGAGGCCAATTGCTCGGCAATCTTTTCATATTTTATGAGTTAGATGAAAAGAGCTTAAAGGAGACTCGTTTTTGAGGAACGAGTGATATTTTTGGGTCGCTAATAATTCCAGGTAAGGTTTGGAATCTTCCAGTCATGGCAGTGTCACAAGGATGGCTAATAGAATCACTCGTCACAGTTGTTCCTCAAAAGGGTAAAAAATCAAATGGAGGTGTATGATCAGCTAAAACAGAGTGGAGGTGATGGTAAGAACACGACCAGGGCTCAAAAAGCTTATGATAATGCATTCGCAATGGTTATTTACCAGAGGTTGGTTCATTTTTTAATGAGATTAAACTCTGGGGGAACATTTACTCATTGCTTAGGTTTAATTTTTAACGAGCTTAAACTTCGCATAAAAACTGCTCATTCCAATCGTATAATAAGGATGTCTCACCGATAGGTTCAATTTTTAAGGAGCTTGCACCATTCGAAACTTTGCTCCGATCCCTTTCACATGCAAGCTAGGAATGACCAACTACTATCCTAGGGGTTAATTAACTACTGAGGTTAGGTAGGAAAACTCTTCCTTTACTTTGCTGGTGCTATCTAGCTCCTGCAAAGGTGAACAGTCGATCCGACCAATCGCGTAACTTAAGCAGTTGAAGTCAGCAAAAGTATGGGGTTAGTTTTACGCTGGCCGCTTTTCACCTACGCGCAAAAAGGTTTACATGCCCCCAGGTATAGTGAAGTAGAGTTTCCAGGTTACCCTTCAATTTGCAGACAAAACATTTTCTTTGTCGGGAAAGGCCTACCTTCTGATGGAGGTATCTTATTCCAATCTAATCCCATTTCCCTAAACAGACGGGTGTGTCAGACTAGTCATATATCCTTCGCAGAAACCTACCCTATACCTAAATTTTTCCTACCGAAGAAGACCAGGGTGCATGCCCTCTGGGTTTCAGTCATGGCCACCAAATTACTCGCGTTCTTTAGGCAGACAGACTAGAGATTGATGAGACATTCCTTGCGTTAAAAGACTAGTTAGGGATGGTATTTGACTATTAGCTATGTGTGAGTCGGGGAATGAAAGTTGGTCTACGAGCTAGACCACTCAACCTTCATGCGGAAAACACATTACTCGAAAGAGTGAGGAGACAATGGCTCCCATGCTATAAATATAGTCACACCCAAGGAGTAGATTATAATCTAAAGGTCCTTGGACTACCATTACATTCAGATACACGGTTTTCCCTCTCAAAGTTATAGGAAAACTCGGAAGGATCCCTAATGGTCGACTGGTTCCTTTATCGAAGCCTGTCAAATTTCGCATCTCAGGCAGAAGCGATGGCGAACCAAGCGCTTTCCAAGCAGTTGAGGAAAGGATACTCATAGAAGCCCCTTCATCTATGATGGTACCAACCATGATCATTCTGTAAGCTTGTACAATGATTCGGAATGGTACATTAGATGGTAAACGGGGTCTGCCTAGAAGATTCCAATCGAAGGAAACAACTAGGTTGCTTGGAGGTGGGACCGAATAAACGCCCGGATATGACCCTAACGAACTTCCTTCCTGCGGTAAAGGAATGGGTAGATTGCCCCCATGTTCATCGGAGTCTGTGTTTACGAAAATAATTTGAACAGTGTCGTTCTCATTCTCTTCGGTGACTGTATCATCTGAAGATGGACCTTCCGAAGACAGGACTGGGGCGACTGCCGCCTCAACCTTTTGACTTTCGTCTGGTGTGGATTCAGAGGGTTTATCTTCAATGATAGATGCTTCGACCGACCACAAAGTTGTGTCAGTCGGATTTTCAACTAGCGATGGACTCGACAAGAGTTTCTTGTACCCGGGAGGAAGCCGTAGCGGTGAAGCAGGACAGTTATCCAAGACTCTTTTAGCTTCATCCAGGAAGGGAAAACGATGGATAGCATGATTGCCTTCACACATTTTGCAAGGAAATTTACATTTTCCTTTCTGTCCAGAGACTTCGTTTTCACTAGTTGACGGTGTACTCTCAACATGATCATCAGAGGTTGATGAATCCAGATTGTGCAAACGAGGAGACCAATCCCTTAAGATCTGAGGGATGTAAGGACAATCTCGATGATAGTGGTCCCCTTTGCAAATGACACATGGAGATTTTGGTTTGGATGGTGCAGTGTGTGGATTTTCGCTAGATGATGCACGGTTGCCCCTTTTTGCCTTTGGCTCCTCATTTTTCTTCTTCTTCTCCTTCCCTTTCTTCTTCTTCTCAGTTACTTGGTCCTTAGCTTTACTAGCTTTACCAAGAAAAGAGGAAGGAGGGGAGGGAGAAATAGCCAAAGCAGAAGGTTGGGGGGTAATTCTAGTATCATCTATTTGCTGACTTGATTGCTCAGGAATCACGGCGGTTTGAACGACAGAGGTCGAGAAGAGCCATATTGGTAAGCCGATTGTCAGTCCTGGGAGGGACAATGTGGCCATATGAGGTGCACCAACATCTCCCCAAGAGGAGAAAGGACTAGGATTTCCCCCAAGGGGAAATCCTTGGTTAGTGGACTCAATTTTTCTCAACCTAAGACCAACGAGGGAATAGTGACGTTATTCCGATTAAAATAAATTTTAGACGCTTTGACACAACTTGCTTTTTCAATTTTTAAGAGTCGATAAAAAGCTAAAGATGAATCCAGTCACCTTCGATTTTTAATGAGCCTGAAGTGACAAGTGCTCAGATGGACCTTTTCCTTTAAGGAGTCTAAAAAGGAACGAAAGAGACTACTCTAGAAATCTAGACAGAGGGATTACCAAACCAATCGCAAAACTATAGAATACTTTTTACGGTACGGCAGTCAATCTTCCTGAATGTTGTGTTCAGTGCATTGCGATCGATAGGGCGGCAGACACAGCTTCCTAAGGATAAATGATATAGCCTTTGTGGTCTCACAATATAATACTCGATGGTACGTGGGAGCACAAGTTCGTACTGGCACTTGTCGTCTCAAGAGGAGGAATCACCCAACCTACAATGAAAGTGATAGTTACCAGGCTTTACGACACCGGAATACATCTCTAGCCTAGACTTCTAAATGTTGTGCATTAGGTTCCAAAGCATTTTTATGTTCATTGAATTTATTTTATAGTTGATCTTTCTTAAGAAGTTTGCCTTTCAGGTTCACCGCGTGATGTAGATATACAATTTCTAAAATGCAGTCTAAGATGATAAAAATTTGTTTAATCTTCTTTTTGCAATGAAAATCCTAGCTACTAAGGAAAAAGAAACGGGATTCTTTCAACATAGAGCAGAGAGCACACACTAGATGCACTGTCCTAAATCAAAATCAACAAGCAGTCTAAACGCAAATGCACATGCATGTATTTGTTTTCGCTTTCTTAATGTGTGAATGACAAAAAGAATGCTAAGTACAAATCTGAATCGTTTCAAGCGACTGTATTAATGGTTTTCTTTTCAAAAGAGGAAAGGAAGATAATGGCGACACTTTGCGATTTTGAATTGAAAACTGCTTTCGACACTTGAAAAACTATTAATTCAAATCAAATACAAGAGTAACAGTGTAATCAACCATCAAGAACAATAGGATTATTTTCTTTAACTGAAAAAGACACTTGCGACACTTCCAAATCAAAAGACGACAGTTTGATTACGCTACTTCTTTGTAAAGGAGAACCATAAATGGCGAACAATACCTAAAAACATTTACAGTTCTTTATACTATGGAGGCTGAATCATGCAAAGGAAGGGAGTTTCTACAGTGGTATACTGATCATAGACAGTAAAACTCCTGAATAAAGCTGAAGAGAGTGAACAAAAAAACAAAATCTGGAAGCAGAAGAGGTCTTATCTGATCATCGCACCTATAACACTGGGAAAGAGCGATGCATCTCACCTACTGCACACGAGAGGTTTGATGCATCCAGATTCCCAAGAGGAGAAGGTGCAATGGTCCAGGGACGAGACTTCAACTAGGTTCTTGGTCACAGTTTGTAGCTCAATTCAGGGATTTAAGCCGAGCAAATGATAGTCAGTAAATGAAAATCACAGGGGCTGATCTAATGAGGCTACTTGAGCCACCACTATGGCAATTAGGATGTTTGCAATTCAATTGTTCAGTTTATAAACAAAACCCAGAGATAGATTGAAGCAGCATGATCTACTTTGCACTTGCATAGCAAATGCAGTTCGAAGGCTAGCTGGCTTGACTTCAGGCTCTGTCTGTAAGTTTATAAAGCAAACAAATATAAACAAGAAAACAAGCTATTCGTTCCCCAGTGGAGTCGCCATTTTGTTATCGGGAAATCTAGTGTCTATGCAGAGCTGCTAGTCCTACTAAGATGGGTAGCTATCTTAGAAACAAACAGATCAAAGTTACTTTCGTTTTCCTTTATGAGAAGTAGATCGAAGAGGAGCAAAGAATACCAACCTCAATATTTCGCTTGGTTCTCTTCTTATTCCTTCTCCTCTTTGACGGATCTTTGCCGCTCCTCCCTTGACCACTCTGCTTCAAAGAGTACCTGTAAAGTCAAAGCAGCATAATACCTTCAAAGTGCAGAGATCTACAATCATAAACAATATAGGACCAGATATATATTGACCACACACATGCATATATTAGCAAACATACAAGAATGTGTGGAGGAAAACTTGAATAGCTTTATTGATATAGAGATTAGAAGAGAGGATTACAACCCATTGATCTGACCCAGTGTCATCCTCCCAGCATGAAAGCCCTTCTTCACCTCATGAAAAGCTTAGATCACCCCAACACTATGATATTCCACCAAGAAACCAACAACACTTCCTTACAAGATACAAGATTCCAGCCTTTGGATCTCTGGGATGAGGGATCCATATATGGATGATTGCAGGGGGTGAGTCAGCTTCTAGGATTTTTTATTAGTGTCTTCTCTCTGATAGTTCTTGATTCCACTTGGAGATTGATGATCTCTTACTCATCCCTGGGCGAATTCAGAGAGGCAAGTGTCACAAGAGAAGTTTCTGGAAGATTCCATGATCATCCACCTTGCAAACTGTCTCTAGCATTTGTCTACTCTCGCCCATCGCACCCTACAAAAGGGCTTTTTAGTATGCATCGCACTTTTTGCACTGAGCAGGTGAGATGCATCGGACCCTCTGCACTGAGTAGACTATATGGTCCAATTTTGACCAGTTCTGAGCAGTTTTCTGTGGAGAACTTATGGGAGATGATGTAATCAGCTGACCTTATTCCTTTAGGGTATGAAACAACACTTTTAGGGACTCAGAAGCCCTTGGTTTATGGACATATGTGATTGGGGTTGTAGTGCCCAAATATGTCTATAACATTGTGCACATATGTGAAATCATAATAGAGGATTGGGCATCGATGAGCACTCACATCAAGTTGATGGAAGCATTAGGAGCATCATCGCATTAGGGGATATGGGAATGACATGTTGAAGATGACAGACTAGATGGATTTTTTGGCAAGTTGTATAAGAGGAATGACCATAATGGTAAGATTTTATCACTTCACGTTGTTTCTTTTGGTCACTCCTTATTGTTACGGTTAACTACTACCTGTGTTACAATTTGTTCAAGTTAAATTTTAGATCATGATGTTTGCTATTAATCCAACCCAACATGCACATTGAATGAGGTATTTGATCACTCAAGAATCATTGTTGCAACGTTTTAATTCAAGATTCTCACTTGGATTCATTTTTGTGTGCATACAAGTTTGTTGGAGGTGAGTTTCAACATAACTTGCTTGCAATCAATCTGACAAGACTTATGACGTCACTCTACCACACCACATAAGGCTCAAATTATGAAGTGATGTTCCCTCTAGCCTATCCAATAGAATGCCAAAAAATTATTTATTTTATAAAATAAAAAACCAATAAAAACTAATACAACTAAATTTAACTTTATACCAAAAAAAATTAACACCCCATAAAATCAAATTAATATAGCAAAACCGATCATACATATCTTAATAACATAATAACTTAATTTTATACAAATTTTACAACTAAATATATAAAAATAATTTAAATCAATATCAAACATTACAAATTCTAATAAATAAATAATTAACTACTTAAATTCATATAATAAATAAAAAAATAAAACAATTATTTATAAATAATCTTCCAAATTAAAGTCACAAGTGAAGCAAATGACAATGAGGCTCTTATCTCACCTCGTCTCCATATCTAGTTAAATATGATGCATTTATCCCTTTTTAACACTCTTTATGTAATAATCTCGTTAAATATGATGCATCTATCCCTTTTAAACACTCTTTATGTAATAATCTCTGCTAATAAGTTATTTGTTCTTTAATACAATAAAATAGTTTCCAATCTCTTAGTGAAAACTTGGTAATGATGTTGTTAATTTCAATACAGAATTTACATCAATATTAATAAATATTATTAAACTATATTATTCTAAAATTTTCATAATAAAAATTTAGTAATAATATTACTAATTTCAACATTTTTTAAATCAATTTTAATACATATTATTAAATTATACCACTCTATCATTTTATTACTCTCCCAGCCTTAACCCTATCTACTACATCATTGTAACCATGTATCTTTAGCTTGGCCGTAAATGTTATGTACATGCATATTAAAAAAATAGTCTCCTATCCAACTTTTCCAGAAAAATAAACTATTGATTATGTTATATTTTAGTTTATATAATTTAAAAATAAACCTTTGGTATTAATTTGTTGCTTTACATTTTATTCTATATAATTTAAATAGGTTTAATGATGAAAACTATATGTTTTTTAAAAAATTATAATTCAAATTTAAACAATTATTTAACTTAATCATAATAGGTTATTTATTCTCTAATATAAGAAAATAGTTTCCAATCTCTTAGTGAAAACTTGGTAATGATATTGTTAATTTCAACAAAATTTTTAAATAAATATTATTAAATTGTCTTATTCTAAAATTTTCATAATAAAAACTGGGTAATAATATTGCTAATTTCAACATTTTTTTTAAATCAATCTTAATAAATATTATTAAACTATACTACTATATCATTTCATTACTCTCCAAGGCTTAACCCTACCTATTATATCATTGTAACCATGCATCTTTAGCTTGGCCATAGATGTTATGTACATACGTATTGAATAAGTAGTCCTCTATCCAACTTTTCCATAAGAATAAACATTTGATGCTAATTTATTATGTTACATTTTAGTTTATATTAAACCTTTAGTCCTAATTTGTTGTGTTACATTTTTATTTATACAATTTAAATAGGTTTAATGATGAAACGTGTATGTTTTTAAAAAAATATAATTCAAATTTAAAGAAATATTTAAATTAATCATAATTTTGAAATTGAATATTACTTTTAAAATTTTAATAGTAAAAAAAATCATAATTTAAATCTAAACAAGTGAATACTATCCCAGAAACACAATTTTAAAATTGAATATTTCTTTTAGAATTGTAATGTTTAGGCTATTGAGTTAAGAGGCTTATTTTACAACCCAGTATGATGTGTAAGGGTGTCTGTTCATCATAAAGTTGGCATAAATATAAAAATAAAAAAAATGTAAAAAAATAAAAATAAAATAAAATAAAATAACTATACAAAACATTTAAATAATGTAGGCTCATAAAAAAAATCATCATGAAAATATTAGATCACTGTTAACTCATATTAAATCCGTATTTAAAATAAATCTATGTTAATATAATTTACCAAAAAATAATTGCAACCTAAATCGTACCACCAAATAATGTTTCGATATGATGATTTTATTCATACAACAGAGAAAACAAAAGCAACAAGAATTCTCAATTTGATTTTGCCTTGATTAAATTGAGAAAATTCAAACTTCCACATCAGCGGACAACTTGGATGATGTTAACTTGTGTGACATGGCTTGTGTCACCCAATTGACTCAATAAATTTGAGTTGGAGTTTAGTTCAGCAAGTGTGATTGCTAATTTGTAGCAATCAAGGTTAGTTATCTCAGGTTATTTTTAGTTAAACTAGTTCCAACTTTTAGAGGAACTAGTGGAAGGTCAAATAAGTAGTGGGACTTCAATCAAACTCGTTGATCATCCAATTAACTGATCAATCAGCCTAAAATAGCTAGTGCATGCAAAGAATTCAAGTTACCCAATTGAGGTGGAGATTCCAAGGTTTTGTAACATTAGTTGTAGATTAGTATTGTGTACAGGTGGTGTATGTAATCAGATGATCAACCTAAAGGAATTGCACAATCAATTTGAGGAATTTCATAAATAATAAGGGCCCAATTCCTCAAGGAACAACGCAAGCAAATAAGAGCTCAAATAGAGGTAAAATTTGACTAATTTTGGGTCAGAACCTTTCAGTGAGCAGAGAGATAGGTTATGCACTTGTAGGTTGTGCTCAGTTGAGCAAAGAAATTGTAATACATCTCTATTCTTCTGATTTAATGCAAGAAAGCATTGGGGTTTTTAGTAATTTGCTTTCCCCGAGAAAAATACTTGTGGCATGTGTGTGATTTCTTTTTGCATGTCTAAATTTTTTGTTCTAGATTATGAATTACTTTCTGCGGAGCAGTAGAGTTGGTTTATGTCTTGTGATCTTGGTTAAAATTTCATGACCAGCTCCACAAAGAAAGATTCACACTAGAGTAGTAATTTGAAGTTGTTCTCAGGAGGTTCGATTTTAGAGTTCAGTGAAGTGGGATTTCTTCAGAGTTGAGAAGATGGCCTTCAATGGACTAAGGCTAGAGTATGCCTTCGAAGGCACCACTAATTTTGTTGCATGGAAGGATCGCATGGAGGCGGTATTGGATGACAATGGATTATTATAATACATTAAGTCATGTGATGCAAAACCACAAGCATCTGATGCCCAGAACCTTTCTTAGTGGAAGAAATATGTAGCCAAGGCTAGGAGAATAATCTTAAAGGGAGTATGAGATCACATCATCTCAAATATCCACAGAAAATAAATTTTGTTTGCAATGTGGAAAGCACTAATAGAATTTTTTGAGAAAAATAATGACCGCAGGAAGATGGCTCTCAAGGATAAACTTTGAAGTATCAAGATGCCAAAAAATGACACAATTCTACAGTATCTGAACAAGTTTACATAGTGTCGTGATGAACTTGGCAGGGTCAATGTTAATGTCCCTGAAAAAGACTTGGTAAGCCTAGCTCTTTTGGGCCTTCCCAAGAGTTGGCATAGCTATCAAGATTCGGTGAATGGGAGGGAGAAACTACCGAATTGGGAGCGATTATGGTCCCATTTGGTACAGGAGGAAATAAGGCAGAATACCATAGACAAGACTTCATCCAAGGGCGAGGATGAAGAAAAATTTGCATTGGGTGGAAAGGAAAAGAAGGTAAAAGGGAAGAAATCCCAATCCAAATTAGAACCCATTCAAGGGAGCAAGAAGAAATATTTGTCCAAAATTAAATGCGTCCGTCGTTATGAATTTGGACACTATACCATGAAGTGTCCACACAAGAAGCCAAGTAAGAAGACATCAGAAGGAGCAACAGATGAAGCCTTGGCTTCACAGTTCTAGCTTGACTTTGCCCTCATTGCGTGCATGGCTAGCACAGTGATGGGAAGCTTTTAGTACTTGGACTTAGGTGCATCGTTCCACATGACAGGGTGTAGAGACTTTTTCAATGACCCAGAGGAAAATGACTTGCAGATTCACATCAAGATGAGGGATGATGAGAGGTATAGCGCAACTGGAATTTGTATAGTCACATTCAAAGGGAGTCAGGTTCCCCCCTCAGGCTCAAGGATGTCATGTTCATTCCAGGCCTAAAAAAAATTATCATCTCTTTTGAAATTTTGGAATATCGTGGTTGTGATCTCTAACAAAGGAAATACATTCCTAAGACACATAGCCACAGGATAGGTGAAGCAAATCAAGGTTCATGTGAAGAACATGTATAAGCTAGATGTGGAGGATTGTGTTGCATTAAGCACTAAGGTGGAGAAGGTGTAGAGTCGCGATGTCGGTGAACATTGGCACAAAAGACTTGGCCATTTGCATCATGGTGCCTTGAAGATCATACAACAGATAACCACAGGCCTCCAAAAAGGAGCACTTGAGAAACAAGATGTATGCAAAGGATGTGCTTTGGGGAAGTGCACAAAATCCACTTTCCAAGATCGGGACAGCAAACCACATGCAGTCCTTGAAAGGATCCAATCTGATGTTTGTCGACCTTTCTCGATAGGCTCCACTGCCAAGCACAAATTTTTTTCCATTTTTATTGATGACTCCTCACAGAAGTTTTGGAACTTTTTCCTGCGAAAAAAAGATGAGACATTCTCCAAGTTTGTATAATTGAGGGCACTCGTTGAGAAAGAAACTGGAAAGAAGGTGAAGGCTCTCAGGAGTGATAATGGAGGTGAGTATGTATCAGATGAATTTAAAAATTTATGTGGAAAAGAAGGCATTCGACGAGAGTTGGCAACACCCCGCAACCCATAGCAGAATGGGGTGGCTGAGAGAAAGAACTATAGAATTGTGGGAGAAGTGAGGGAGATTTTGCATGACCAAATCCTACCTCTGCATTTATGGGTTGAGGCATGCAACAAAGCATTATATTTGCAGAACTGGAGTCCTTGTCGGATTTTAGGCATGTTTACACCAGAGGATGATTTCTTGGGGAGAAAGATGGATGTGTTGCACTTTAGGATTTTTGGAGCCTCTGTTTACTACCATGTGTCCAAAGAATCAAGGAAGAAGCTAGAGATGACAACAGAATTGGAGGTGTTTTTGAGTTACAAAAAACTCCCCACAACTATTGTGTGTACCTATCATCCCTCAAAATGATAGTTGTGTGAAGGAATGTAAAATTTGATGAGGAGAAAGCTATGTGGTGCTCTCTTGAGAGGGAGCATCAGATCCCACCAAAATAGGATATTTTAGCTCCAAATAAAGAACCTCAAGAAGTTTTGGAGCAACCACAAATTGAGGACCAGAGAGTGGAGACAACCACTCAAGCATAACCATCCAAAGAAGGTAGAAAAACGACCAAGGAAGCTGAGAGACTTCTGCAGGATGTGAGGGAGAATGTGGGTGCTCTTTCAAATCAATGCAGGCAGAGAAGGTCAAGATGGATACACTTGCTACATGGCTCTAATGATCCAGGTGGATATTGCTGGCCACCCGCCTATTCCACCAAGACACCCCATTAAGATTCATCTGTTTCCTTGTTCATTTCAAAATTTACTATTTTTAGCAGTTTTTCGGGTCTTGAACTTCCGGAGCAGTTTTGACCCCTTAAACGACATTTTTTGTGGTCCACGACAGGCTCAAAATGTAGAATTGTGAGGAAACTAGTAGTACTCAAAGGGACCTTTCCAACAAGGTATTGTACACGCCAAACAGAGATAATATGACCAAGTTATGACCCCAGGAAATTGGTTGCTCAACTAACCCCAACGGGACCCACAAACTCTTGGTGTTACATCTCTTGGGGTTATGGTTTTTGTTGTTTAGGGTTTTCTCATGTTTTTCAATAATAAATAGGCCCTTGAGCCTCATTTTAAGACAGTTCAGAGGCATATAACCACCAAATCTCTTCTCAGAGATAAGCTATCATCGTCCGAGCTATCTTATTTCCATTCTATTTGTAAGCATAGTTCAGTATTTTTCTATTAATGAAATGAAGTGTTTTTCTGCTGCATCTCTGTGTTTATGATTATATATGTAATTTTTTTTCATTCTTGTTTAAGTTTGGATCAGTGATATCAGAGCGGTTTGCTCTTTCTTTATTTTTCTTTGCATGTCCCCAACGGGGTCAGGATATAAGGAGTTAGGGCTTTATCTGGTTGAACCATTGCAAGATCAACCTCGAAAAACCTGACGACCTCCCATGGCAAAAGAAAATAAAGATGAGGGGGCAGGAGATCCTTTCAAAATGTTGCTCGAGGAAGCCCTCGAGCGACAATGGGACATGATGATGAATAACTTTGCCCACATCCTTCGATGGCTACCCACAAGCGATACATCTTCATCCAACAGCCACTCTGGAGGTGCCACTCATGTTAAGGTACAATTTAACTTTGATATTCCCGTATTCGAAGGCCTAATAGATGCAGGCACTGTAAATAAATGGTTAAATCTATTAGAAGGATATTTTCCAGTTCATGACTTGTCTAATTGGGAAAATATTACTTTTTCACTTCTTAAAGCCACCCCACGCATCAAGGATTAGTGGGAAACCTACTATGAACAAAAGCACGAGAGTGAACCCTCGTTGTTTTCAGCCACACCCACTTGGAATTCTTTCTGAGATGCCATCAAGGAACAATATTACCCTGTCGGGAGCTATGAAGACAAATACATAAAGTGGACCATGCTACAATAGGGAAGAGACCAAGATGTGTCAGAGTTCACAAATACTTCCCATACCCTTCACACGAAGCTGGGTATCAAGGATACTGAGTGGAATTTGGTGCTCAAGTACCACAGTTGTCTACACAATGACATCCAGGACGAGATGGAGTTCTTGGACATTTCCTTGCTCGGCACAACATATCAGCACGCTGTCAAGATTGATCAGAAGTTTTAAAAAAAGAAGTGGGACTTTGGATTTGCGAATCCAAAGCAAGGAAAAGGTGCCCCCAAACCACAGAACAAAGGACCAAGTCAAGGCGGCACTACCCAAGACAGCCCGTCGAAGCCACAAGCAAAGAAAAACACCCCGAAGACGAAGAAGGACATGGGAAAATGGTGTGAGTTCCATAAGAGTTGCACTCACAATACAAATGAGTGTCAGGCCAATCAATCACTAGTGGCTGAGTTGAAGACTTCTGAATCAGATGCAAGTTCCAACTCTAAAACAAAACCTGATAAGGGAACTAATAAAGGGAAGAAAATCATTGATGCATATCCCAGTGCCATTATGGCCACCACCAAGATCCAGAAGATTGAGCCTGAAGATGCAAAGGAGCGAGAACGCCTCTTCCACTCACAAATGTGGGTGAAGGGTTCTCTACTACAGTTCATTGTCGACAACGGGAAGCAAAGAACCTCATTTCAATAGAGGTCATGAAGTGGTTGGCCCTAAAGATTATAGCATATCCACAGTTGTACACCATCGGGTGGCTTCACCAAGTACGGGATCTTCGTGTCAATTAGCAGTGTTGCCTTCCCTACAGCATCAAGCCATTCACGGATGAGGTACTGTGTGATGTTTCTCCTCTTGAAGTTTGTGATGTATTGTTAGGACAACCATACTTATGGAAGTGACATGTTGTATATGAGTCTAGGCCTTTCTCTATGATTATTACTTTGGCTAATAAGTTGTACAAGATACCAGAGGTAGCCCCGCCTACAGCCATCTCTTTGATCACTTCAAAGAAATGCAGTAAGATCATTTCTCATACCAGGAAATTTTTTTCATTATGATTCACCCCCAGGGAAAAAAGAAGGTTGTGTCCACAGCTTCCAAGTAGGGCCCCTCTACACAGCAGCAGTAGATGGACAAGGTCATGGAGGAGTACAAGGATATTTTCACCTCACCCACAAGGGTACCTCTGTGCTGTCAGGTCAAGCACTCCATCGATCTAACGCCAAGCGTGTCGCTGCCTAATGGACCGATCTATCGATGCTATGTTCTGGAGAACAATGAGATCAACAGGCAGATTCGGGAACTATTGCATCAAGGGTACTTCAAGCCAATCTCATCACCTTGTGGGAGCCCGATTGTATTGGTACAGAAGAAGGATGGGACCTGGAGGCTTTGTATTGACTATCAGGCATTGTACAAGATCATTATCCAGAATAGGTACCCAATCCAGCAAGATTGATGACCTTCTCGACCAGCTCAAGGGGGCCAAATATTTCAGTAAGATTGACTTGAATTCAGGTTATCACCAGGTGCCTATCGGACCCTCTGATGTGTGGAAGACTACCTTCAAATCCAAGGAGGGCCTTTTTGAATGGTTGGTCATGCCATTTGGATTGACGAACACCCCTACAACCTTCATGAGACTGATGGACGACGTCTTGCGACCCTTCACCAATCCATTTGTGGTTGTGTATTTAGATGACATCTTGATCTTCAGCCAGAGTTAGGAAGAGAACCTCCACCATATTCGACAGGTCCTTCAAACCCTACGCCAACACAAGCTATGTGCTAACGTGGAGAAATGAACCTTTGGCCTAACCCAGGTTCAATATCTCAGGTACATCATTGATGAACAGAGTGTACATGTGGACACATCCAAGATACAAGTCATTAGGGATTGGCTAGCCCCAACCACTATTACAGAGGTCCGTAGCTTTTTGGGTCTTCCCAATTTCTATTGTAGGTTCATGTTGGGGTTCTCTCATATCACTTGGCCTTTAAGTCAAGTCACTGAGGGCGGAGCGAAAGAAAAAAAAATTTGGTCAGAAACCCAACAACAAGCATTCTCCGAGTTGAATAATCACCTTTGTTCTGCAATAGTTCTCACATTACCAGACCTGCAACAACCATTTGAGATTGAGACAAATGCCTCTGACTATGCTATTGGTGCAGTTCTTACTCAGAATGGGAATCCAGTGGATTCCCAAAGTGAGACACTTTCAGACACAGTCCGAAAGTACCCCACTTACGACAAATAAATGTATTCCATTGTGCAGGACTTTTGTCAATGGAAGCATTACATTCTAAGGAAGGAAACAGTCATCCACACAGACCACCAACCTCTATTGTTCATACAGACACAAGGGAAGTTACAGAATGATCGCCATCAGAAATGGCTCACCTATTTGCAACAGTTCCATTTGAACATTAAGGATAAGAAGGGAAGCACCAATAATGTTTCTGATTGCCTCAGCCGACCACCAATCATGGCGTTGATCATTGTGCTCAAATCCTGTGGGCACGAGACATCAGGGTGACCGCATCTTTACAAGAGTGATCCAGAATTTGGAAGCATATACCAAACACTCCTGGAAGGGAAGGAAGTTCCAAATTTTCACCTTCGGGATGCACTATTATGCCACCTGGGAAACATCTGTGTTCCTTCAAGTGAGCGTACCAAGATGATTTGGGAGGTGCACTACATTCGGGTCGCTGGAAATTTTGGAGTAGAGAAAACAGTGGCAGTATTGCAGAAGTATTTTTATTGGCCGAAAGTTTGTCAAGATGTTGGGAAGTACATTATATCCTGTGCCATTTCCAAACCAACCATCAAGAAGCAAGGCCGGTATACTCCTCTACCTACTCCTAGCCGGCCTTGGGAATATGTCTCCATGGATTACATGTTGGTCCTTCCTTCTACTAAGCATGGCAATGATTGCATTTTCATGGTCATCAACAGATTCTCTAAGATGGCCATCATGGTGGCCTGCAAGAAGAGTATCACAATAGAGGCCACTGCTAATCTCTTCTTTGAGTGAGTATGGGTACTGTTATCACTCCAGGAAACTCTCCTAGGTTGCAGCTCAGAGATACCTGGTAACATATAATCTTCAATATTGTTCTCTAAACTATTGGAAAAAATGATGGTTTGGATCAAGCCAAATAACCATTTCAACTATGTTTTTACTCAAGACATGCATGAACACCCTCAGCTTACAAGGCTTTAGACCACTAATGCTCAATAGTTTGTAGATTCAATGAATGGATGGAGAACACTACCCATACCGGCATATGCATACATAAACATAAATGAATGGCTAGCTATAGGTAGAAAAAGAGAATATTGACTGTACCGGTAGATGCACATATGACCACATATGAATGGCTAGCTACAGGTAGTAAAGAAGCTTGCAAATATAATTCATTAACGCAGAGATAAGATGACAGTTATCTAGCATTAAACACAAAAGAAACATGAACGACCTGTTCAAGTGCAAGCTTAGAGCAAAAGAGAAAATGGACATTAAACATATAATAGCAAAAGAAGCTTGTATTACTAATGAATGAAGATGAGAAGCTTGAGTAGCAAAGTCTCATTAGTCTCCAGAAGTTGAACCCTTGTTACATCTAGTTTTCAGCCTTTTATAGCTCTTTATAATGCTCCAGAGCTCTCAAAGATTCGGAGTCTTAATCTATCCTCTCTGTCCCTGTCTGTTTGATTCCCTGAATAGGCAAGCATGGCTCAGAGGTTTTCTCCTTCTGACAGAGGAATAAATGTATTCAGGTGGTTTGTTGTGCTGTCTGGGAGCTCTCTCATGCCAGAGATGCCCCATGATGTTGGTTTTGATGAGTTGTGCTGGGTTTTTGATGCTTCTGATGTTTTGGGCACGCTGCGTTGTCTACTCCATGACCATTTTGTTTGTTTGGACAAGTTGCGCGTGCTATGGCTCCATGATCACTTTCCGGCCTCTGTTTTTCCGGCAAATTGTCTCCTGGACTATGCTATGAGGTGGAAAGGGTCCTCAGGCCTCTGTTTTCCCTTTAAAATGCAAACAATGACTGCTTTCTGTTATAAATAAAGAAATGATGCAATACTGAAAAAACCCGCCCATTTATGTTTCTCTCAGACTTCAACAATACTCAAAAATGATTAATTCCTCTATCGAGTCCACCTTTCGGGTCATTGTTGCATATCGCAGTCGGCCGGGTCCCTTGCTTCCTCTGTATTTTGAATTACGATTGAAAAATGCTAAAAACCCATGAAGATGGCCCTTGCCAAACTTTAAATATTATATATTTCACTTTCCAGACCCTTTCGGATCCGGGACTCATCGCAATCGGTGTTGTCCTGTTTCCCTTGTATTTCATTATATAACGAAATACATGAAAAATGCATTAAAAATGGCTTTGGCACAGACCTGAAATCTTATGAAATATCATTTATAATGTCATCAGATCCACTAATCGGGTCGCACACATATATATGTAAAGGCCCCACCCCTTAAGGTTTCGTCGATAGTGATCCGATGATGTAACGTGGGTCGTCGATCTGCGCGCACGATCGACAGTCCACGTTTGATCATCGATCGCAATCGCTTATTCCCCCTGGTTTATGTCAATAACCACCAACTCACCTCCGCGATTGCGACCCGCCGATCCGATCGTCAGAGATCGTTGATCGGTGGTACCTTTCGCCTAGCCTGAAGTCCTCTCTGCTTGCTGATTTGCGATTTGCTGCTTAGATCTGGGCCATTGATCAGCCAGATCTAACGGTTGTTGTGCATTGCACTTTGTAAGCCTGTGATAATGGTTTTTCACTGTTTTCTTTGGTTTTTTCTTCCCGATAGTGATTTTCTTCCCTTCTAAGGGCTCTTGGCATGCGACTGTTGGGATTTTTAAATGATCTTAAACAATATTTGAAGACTTTGGGGCATACTTGGATCCTTTTGCATGATTTTAAGTAAACTTTGGAGACTTTGGGAGTGTTTTGGGTCCATTTTTGGGCCAAACACCAACAAAGTTTACAGGTACACTTTAGGATCCCACAGTCCATTGTATCAAATCAGGACCGCATATTCCTGAGTGAATTTTGGTCAAGTCTCTGGTCGATGCTGGATACAAAACTTACTAAGTACACGGCTTTCCATCCCCAAACGGATGGCCAAACTAAGGTTGTCAACAGGATGATCGTACACATTATGCACATGTACAACTCGAAGCATCCACGCACGTGGGATGAAAGTCTCCCCTATGTACAATGTAGCTACAATAGAGCTCTCCACAGCTCAACAGGCCACAACCCCTTTCAGGTAGGGCTAGGATTTCAGCCATTATTCCCCATTGATGTGGCCATACCATTTATAGCCACTCAGGTAGATTTGGTTCACGTTCAATCCAAAGTTGAAAGGGCTAATAGCTTCTTTGAGTGCATTCAACACATCTGCCAGTAGGTCCATGATATATTGGACAGAGCCAATGCTAAGTACAAGTAGTGCCATGATCAGCATCGAGTGTCGCACAAGGTCTAGGTGAGCGACAAAGTTTGGCTACATTTGTAGAAGGAGCACCTTGTTGGACCCCACTTCAAGCTTTTCCCACTTCGATATGGCCCATACACCATCACCAAGGTCATCAGTGATAATTCCTTTGAGCTCAACATCCCACCATTCCTTGGTCTGCACCCAGTGTTCAATGTAAATCGTCTTTGGCGATACTTTCCACTTTTGTTGGACACATCTAACATTGCAAAATAGCTCACACCAATAGAGCTCAACCCAGAATACATGGAACAGGCCACAACTGATCAAATCATTGAGACATAGATCAATAACACTCGCCAATAGAGGATATAGCTATATCGAGTTATCAAAGCAGGCCAACTCCTTCACCAGGGTAAGTGGTTCACAAAGGACCAGGTTCAACAGAAATTTCCTCACCTCATGGAGGCTCTGCACGCAATGCTGACCATTACTTCCTGAGGGGGGAGGAATGATCCAAGTGGATATTGGTGGCCACCCGCCTATTCCACCTAGACCCCTCAGTCAGTTTCATTTGTTTCCTTGTTCATTTCATCATTTACTGTTTTTAGCATTTTTTGGGTCCTTAAAATCCAGAGCAGTTTTGACCCCCTAAACGGCGTTTTTTTGGGTTCTGCGGCAAGCTCATAGCCATAGGCACGAGCTTGTGATGAAAATTGTATTACTCAAAGAGACCTTCACAACAAGGTATCGTACATGCCAAACGGAGATAATATGACCAAAATACGACCCTGGGAAGTTGGCTGCCCAACTAACCCCAACAGGACCCACAAACTCTTGATGTTACATCTCTTGGGGTTAGGGTTTTGGTTGTTTAGGGTTTTCTCATGTTTCTAATTAATAAATAAGCCCTTGAACCTCATTGTAACACAGTTCATAGGCATGTATTCGCCACATCTCTTCTGAGAGATAAGCTACCATCGCCTGAGCTATATTATTTCCATTCTGTTTGTAAGCATAATTTAGTATTTTTCTAATAATGCAATGAAGTGTTTTTCTTCTACAAATATGTGTTTATGATTATATCTGTAAGTTGTTGTTTTCATGTTTAAGTTCGAATCATCTAATGACTGAGCTTGTAGAGACTAAGCATCCTCTTTCGAGGAAGCAGTAAAGCCTTCTGTATGGGTTGATGAAATGGTGGATGAATACGAATCCATTGTAAAAAAACAATGTTTAGAAAGTGGTCCCAAGACTAGCAAATAAATCAATGGTGGGTTTGCAATGGATCTACAAGTTTAAGAAGGGAGCAGACTGAAGCATAGAGAAGTACAAGGCCAGATTTGTGGCCAAGGGGTACTCTCAAGCTGAAGGAATTGACTATGAGGAGACCTTTGTTACATTCGCAAGGTACTCATCCATTAGATCAATTCTTACTCTAGTTGCGCAGATGGGCTGGAAGATCCATTAAATGGATGTAAAAAGAGCATTCCTCAATGGATTTATTGAGGAGGAGTTGTACATCGAGCAACCATAAGGCTTTGAGACTTTTGATCGAGAGTGTCATGTGTGCAAACTCAAGTGAGTGTTGTACGGTCTCAAGGAAGCACCCCATGCATGGTACACTAGGATCGATATCTATCTAACCAGTTTGGGCTTCACCAAAAGTGAAGTGGATGCAAACCTCTATAATATCTTGGTAGAAGGTAAATTGTTGATTATTGTCTTATATGTTGATGATTTGATTTTAACTAGTGATGAAAAATTGATTAGATCTTGTAAGGAGGACCTTGCAAGAGAATTTGAAATGAAGGACATGGGCCTCATGCATTACTTCCTTAGATTGGAAGTATGGAAAGGTGATGGGGAATTGTTTGTCTCTCAAGAAAAGTATGCAAATGAGATACTACAGAGGTTCCACACGGAGAGTTCCAAACCCATACAGACACCTCTAGCAACCAATTGGAAGAAGGATGATGCCATTTTAGGTGAGGAAGTGGATGCTACCATTTATTGGCAACTAGTGGGTTCACTGATGTACCTCGTGAACACACGACCAGATATGTGTTATGCAGTAAACCAACCTAGCCAAGCTATGGTTAGGCCAACCAAATTATTTTGGAGGGTAGCTAAGCATGTTTTAACTTACCTCAGAGACACTACCCAGTTTGGACTATGGTATAGATAGACAGAGGGAGTGATTATGTGTGGCTTCATAGATGTAGATTGGGTGGGATTCCATCAATTCGAAAGAGTACATAAGGTGGAATTTTCAGTGTTGGATTTGCAGCTATTTCATGGTACAACAAGAAGCAAATATATGTGGCATTCATCTCAAGAGAAGCAAAATACATGGCTTCCAGTTAAGTAGCATGTGTGGGGATTTGGGTGAGAAATATGCTTGTTGGATTATTTGGACAAATGATGGATCCAAATGTGATATACTATGATAATTAGAGTTGCATCAAGCTCTTTGAGAATCATGTTTTTCATAATCGATCTAAGCATTTAGATATTCGATATCACCCTTTATGGGACTATGTGCAGAGATGAATAATATTGTTGCAGTACATTCTGATAGAGGAGAAAGATGTTGACATTTTGATAAAGGACTTTTCAATAGGGAAGTTTGAGTTCCATAGGTGCAGGATAGGGGCAGTTGATAATCCTTTTCTTGCTGAGAGGGAGTGTTGAAAAATGCAGCAAGAAATTCTCAATTTGATTTTTCCTTGATTAAATTGAGAAAATTCAAATTTCCACATCAGCAAACAACTTGAATGATGTTAACTTGTGTGACATGGCTTATGTGGTGCAGGGTAAAAACCCGCACATACCCACAGATTGCATAAGAATGCATAAATACAACTGTCCCAGGCAATTGACTCTTCAAAAGAGTCAAATCTTCCGAGGTCTAATGGTTTAGGCCCTCTTATACATAGTTCCTTTGTATCGGAATTTATCACCCCGCCTGAAACCTCCTTTCGGAACTAAAATCCCATAGAAACCTTTGCCTTGACTGTATTAAAGTCTTCCTTTAGAATCCTTCTATCGGGAATTAGCAACACTTTGGCTCCTTTACATAACCCATAATTTACCTATATGTAACCATTCCCCTTCAAGCATTGGTTACGTATGGGTTAACACACTATCGGCGCTCTTTTTCCGTTATAACCTTTTAATAAAGGAAAATAACTATAAAGTACCTTTATCTGCTTTTATACAGATACTGCACAGTCCCTGAGGTTAAACCTCATCATAATCAACCATCGCTCCATTTTTGGTTCATGCATAAATATATGTCTTCTGCTTCTAATATGTGATTTCCCTTTTATAATCAGGAAATACACTATTGGTGCTTAATTCATGCCCTTTTTCATTTACAAAGGAAAACTCCGCCCAACGCATATAGCGAACTTCAAATTCATAAAACCCGCAACTATATTTGTCGTCGAGTCCACTTCTTGTAGTCTCTCCACAGTGTCGCACTACATTAAGGCCTGATCTCTGATTAGACGATATCTCTGATCACCGATAATCCCAAATGCCCAACGCCGATATATCTCTATCAGCGATGTCGCAATCCGTTAAACACTGTCGCTGACCATTGCACCTCCGACTTCCGATTGCGATTTAAATCGTGACCATTGATTTGGCCACGATCCAAGGTCCACGATTAATTGCTGCTCGCTCTTCACAAATCTCCAAGGCTCGTTCCGATCACTTTAAAAGGGTCTTCTCCGATGTGACTTAGTCTTGGCCATTGATCTTAATGATCCAATGGCTGTTGAACATCGAACTTCACTTCTCTATTTGTTCCTTTTACTTGGAATTCCATGTTTCAGGTTTTTCCTCTAGTTTCTTCAAAGGGCTTCCTTCTTCCACGACGCTGCTCAACTTCTCTAAGCTTTACTCCTTCGTGAATCCTCACTCTGCTACCTCTCCAGAGCTTCACTTTGCTTCCTCAATTAGATTCAAAGACCCATTTTATGATTCCTCTGAACCATTTTATGCCTCTGCGTATCCTTTTAGAACTCTACCTACAATCCGTTACATAATCTACTAGTTCATAACTTAATTGAATCACTCATTATCCATTCACACATCTATACAGTTCCAAGATGAATCTCTATATATTAACATGAACAATTGATTACATTTGAGACTCTCGGTCTCTCACACAAGCCTGATCCTCAATATTTGTGGCCTCTCTCTTTTTTCTGCGCGTAGGCTTACATATATGTATAGAACACGCAGGTTCATCGCACATATAATTATATGGAAACATTGGATCAGATCACTGTAAAGGATCCAATCACATCCTTTCCTCAAATCTCTCAATTAAAGACCTAAAGCTCGCTATAGAATACATATGTGGTGGATTAATAATTTAATAAGTCTTTGAGAGACTTATCCATTCCATCTTTTCTCTGTTTTAAAATAGAAAAGTCCCCTTATTCAGCTCGATGGTCCACATCCTCTCTTTTCTCCGCTTTGGACTCTTTTGAAATTACTGCCCACGCATGTTCCTATTTATTTGAGAGCATTTACAACTTCCTCCACTATCTAATTAAATCACTAAAAGGCCTAAATTACATTAACTTGAGACTTAGGAAAACTATTTCCTAAAAATACATGACCCCCTATGTCTACTATTTACAATGATTATCCCTTGGGTGAATGCTCCTACATCATTATGTCACCCAGTTTACTCAATAAATTCAATTTGGAGGAATTAGAGTTTAGTTCAGCATGTGTGATTTCTAATTTGTAAAAATCAAGGTCATTTATCTCAGGTTGTTTTCAGTTCAACTAGTTCCAACTTTTCGAGGAACTAGTGGAAGGTCAGTTAAGTAGTGGGACTTCATTCATACTCATTGATCATCTAGTTAACCCGTCAATCAACTCAAAATCGATATTGCATGCAAAGAATTCGAGATACCCAGTTGAGGTAGAGATTCCAAGGTAGTGTAACATTAATTATAGACTACTCTTGAGTGTACAAGTGCTTAATGTAATCAGATGATCAACCTAAAGGAATTGTGCAATTAATTTGAGGAATTTCATAAGAGGGGCCTAATTCCTCAAGGAACAGCAAAAGGAAATAGGAGATATGGAACAAATAAAGTTTTTTCTTCAAGTTAAATACCCCAGAAGACTTGGAATATGTAGATCTCCATTGAGATGCAACAATATATATATTAAAGTGTATGAATGAGAATATGATACAAATGAGAGTGAGGGGCCTTCTTATATACTAGGCAGGTGTCTCTTCATGGAATTTCATGTCCCATTTAGACATGCCTCTTCAACACTAAGTACTAATTGACTAATCATTATTACAATTATCATCATTATTTATATTTAATATATTTTATTCATAACATTGTCTTCATCTTCACAAAGCTTTGTCCTCAAAGCTTAGTGATGAAAAGGCTTGATCATTTTTTCTATTTCGAATGTCTTCTTGTCTCAGAACTGTCATCTTTGTCGACACAAGACAATATGATCCTCTAGGTGATAAACAAAAATGTTGCATTGAGAAAGGATCAAACCATCCTAAATTAATATTATTTGGAGTCTTTTGATCACTGGAATTTTGTAATGAATTGTTATCATATGAGTGGATTCCACAAACTTTAGTATTCATTGGAACATAAACTTGTTGTTTCTTTTTTGAATGGTTCAAATATGTAGACTGACTTAGTTTCCTACTTCTATGATTCCGATGTCGATAATTAATTCTTCTGATTGGACTTCCACTTATCATGTGTGTCGTAGTTCCTTGATTTACTTCAGGTATTGTTGTTGTTGAGTTGACTACTGAATCGTGACTTGGAATTTCTATTGTTTGAACTGAAACTTCATAATATGTTTTAAGTTCTATTGTTTTTTCATCATCTTGTGTTGTAGCATTTACTGGATCAATATTCATTCTTTTTTCTTCAACTTGGACTATTGTATTTGAAGATTTTGATGCTTCTTTTGTGATAAGTTCTTCAAATTTGTTTTGTAATGATTTCTTATCATTTTTAAGTTTTTTAATTTGATTGAGTAGATTTTGATTATGATTTCTGACACGTAAGAGTTCTTTGGTTTCTAATTCAGCAACCTTATTTTCAATGTTTTGAATTTTAAGCTTCTCATATTTTAGATCTCAGATTTGCCTATGATTAATAAAAGCTAAGTTCTCTTACTTTTGCACTTATTATATTTGGATTTAATGGTTGTCATATATCTGATATTTCTATAGTTTTATGCTAGTTATAAGAATGGTTATATGGTTGGTTCATGTCATGGTTATTTCATGTATTTACTCGTAATTGTTAAATGGATGGATGCAAGACCTAATTCATGTTATAATAGTTCAATGGAGAAGGTGGTGATCCTTTTGGTTATGTTTCATAAGTTATTTCAGTCATTTATGCTATGTCTTGTATCCTAGACCAGTAGGTTGCATTGATGCCAAGTGTTTGACAAAATGTCAGTCCTGGTTGTAGATTCTTAGGCCTAGTCATGAGGTTGAATTTTGATTTGTTTATCTTGTCATCATGTCTTTGATGGATTCTGGAGGTTGTAACAAGTTTTGGGCAGAGGCTGGCATTCTGGGCTAGAAAAGTGGCTCAAATCTTGGGGACATTGGCACAAGTCTACTGAAAAGAGTCCAAGGACGTTGGCACATAGGCCTGTGAGGGAAAATTTGGCTTTTGGACGTTGTCTTGCCTATAGCATGAGAGCAACCAATGGTTCAAAGGTTTAAAACATCAGTGGGACTCAAGGACAGGATTTTTGAGTGGTTGACATGTCTCCTGAGGGTGTTGTTGCTAATGTGAATGGGTTTGTTTGATATGTTCCATCGATTCCATTTCCTTAAGGTCACCAAGGAAGTTGAATCCCTTATAGTGACCTCTCTCATCACATGTTTACCCAGGCTGGTGGGTTGATTAGGTAGACTTGGGAGGAGGGGGTGTTACAGATTGGTATCAGAGTGGGTTGTGCTCTGTTTGGGTCATATCTGATACTACAGATTGGTATCAGAGCGTGGTTGCACTCTCCTTGGATGAATGTGTTGGTCATGCATGCATATAAGTTGCATGTGTGTCTCTTAAACCTGCATTCCATGTGCTTGTTGCATTGCATCATGTTGATCATTATTGTAGTATGGTTGTCATGAGGAAATTAATGTTGATTTTGTGGAATGCATCGTTAGGAGCATATGACTCGTTATATGATTATATTCAGCTTGATTACATCCTTGTTAGTTAGGTTGTATTCTTGATTGTTTGATTACATGTATAAGTCTTGTAGATTAATTACAAGAATTCATCGCTTATGTTCAACTACATGCGTTCATACATATGTGTATTTGATTAGCCATTGCTTATGCATGTTGATAGTTACATGTGGAAATGTGTACATTGGAGTAATGGTTGTTTTCATGCATGAGGTCATAGCATGCATTGTTGATATGGCCTTACATTGATGAGTGGACCCTAGATAAAATGATGTTTATCCGTTGATACACTTATTCGGTATATGTCTATATGTTGTTATGTTTATGTTATACATGTATCACACTGATTTGATGATCTTATAGATAAGGTATCCTCCCTGAATTATGCTAAGGTACGTTGGTTTAGTTGACATAGTATGCCTTGCAAGAAAGAGATCAAATGGCTAGCAATGTGGTAGACTACATAGAATACCCCTATGCATCAGATGGGCAAAGTGGAGTGGGGCACTCTTCTGATTTGGTAGACACATTGAGAAGCCTAAAGGAATAAATAAGGAGTTGCAAAGTAGACAATGAAAAAATCATGCAGGCACAAGAGAAACAAGAAGAGGTGAATGTGATACTACTTCAAAGTTTGTCAGATTTGCAGCAACAGGGACCACTTCGGATCAACCATGGACATGAGGACATAACTAATGGGGCATATGGTAATAGGTCTCCTAGTAGACACAGGTCAAATAGATCTAACACGATCAGAGATGGCAGGTTGTTGGACACTCTAGAGAGCAGAGTTGATCGACATAGGTACTATTCCAGTTCTACCTCTAACATGCATCAAGATTGTCATTGTTGTTGTGAAGATAAACCCCCTCTGCGGATAGAGGTGATCTCTCTAGCCCAATGAGTGGATCTAGAAACAAATTGAACAAACTAATGCATACTTTCCTATCTTATGTTTAAAATTGCAGAGAGAGAGAGAGAAACCTAACTCACTCTAATGCTAATTGCTCAATCCTTTGATGATGACTTTGATCCCTTAGCTTCCAAGCTTAATCCTTGCTTGTTCCTTATGTCTAAGTACCTGCAAGAGAGATCAAAGGAAAATACAAGATACAAGAGCATACATAGTATATATCAAACATAAACTACTCAATAGATCAAGGAGTATCAAGCTAAATGCATAAATATTTAGAAATTTATGTAAAGTGAACATCAGATGTATATATTAATGAATCAAAAAGGGAAGCATACAACCACTGCCTTGATGTTGGAGACCTCCTTTTGGTGGATGTCCAAGTCCAAGCCAAGACTCTTCAAGCACTCCTTCTCCAAGTTAGATGGGTAGCATTTAGGCATAATCTCAGCATAGGAATGCAAACAATCAATGACCAACCATTTGGGGATGGAGGGGATTTGATTTATAGGAAGGGAGAGGGAGTTAGGGATCCACAAAAGAGGGAGGAAGATCCACATCTCAAAGGGAAGGCCTTCAAGGTAGGATTAAGAGCTCCAAATGGGAGAGCTCGACCATATCTCTACCCAACAACATCCAACTAGATGTTCTCGAAATTTCTAGCATGTGAAGCTTCTCCTCCATTTTGAGAAAACCTACCAGAAGAGGTTCAACGCAGGATTTCATATCAAAACCTATGTTGGAAGTGCTAGTTCAACGAACTGTAACCTGCCATCAGCACGTGAAATCAGTGGAGCAAAGAGCATTGGTCTTGAAATTTAGGGTTTCAATCAACCTTCTCCAAAATTGACTTAGGGCAGTTTTTCTTCCATTATTCATGGATGTTTCATTATGTGTTTCATGATGATTACACTTCATAGTTGTCAACATTTTGGCACTTCGGGATGTGGAATATGAAGTGAGACAAAATATTGTGTAACAATCATTATCATCCTTATAGAAGGAGTGATAGGGGATACTTTCCAGATAAGTTTAAGTAGGCAAAGCCACCTACCTTTGATGAACATATAGAGAAATTGCAGGATGTAGAGGCGTGGTTGCTTGGTATGAAGAAATTCTTCTGATTGCATGATTATTCAGAAAAGATGAAAGCAAAGATATCCACTTTCAGTCTCAAAGGTAAAGCGGATATTTTGTGGGAAGACATGAAGAATGTCAAAGGTATACATGAGGAGGATTTGACTTGGCATGCATTTGAAAGGCTCTTCAAGAAGAAGTACTTGTCGGAGAGGTATTATGACCACAGGGCTAAGGAGTTTTATGAGTTACAGATGGGTTCTATGATATATGATGAGTATACTAGCAGGTTCTTGGAGTTGTTGAGGTATGTGCCTTACCTCAAGGAGGAGAAGGCCAAGGTTCAAAGATTCATCAGTGGAATGCTAGTAGCATATAGAGACTAGATTGAGTTTGATGAGCCTAGATCATTGGAGGAGGCCATCTGAAAGTTGAAGCATTATTATGAGCAGTCGAAGTGCAAAGTTGAGCCTAAGCATGACTTGAAAAGAAATGAGAAAGCTAAAGGAAAATGACCACCAAAGAGAGGAAGACCTCAAGATGCAAGTGAGAAATAAAATGCAGTTCCTTACTAGAAATTCAATACAGCTGAGAAGGGACGTGGAGAGTAGCAGGCTAGAGGCAGTGGTAGGACCCATTACAGTGTTGGATATGTAGTAAGGATCATCGTAAGAGGGAATATCCGCAGTATCAGAGTGGCGGTAGACCCTAGACTATAGTTCTCAGGAGGTGCATACAGTTGCTGATGTTGGTCATATCATTCCTCAGATCTATGTAGCTATGGACAGCAGGCAGGCAAATCATTAAGCATGGATCATTGAGATGGACGGTAAGCTTTATGATCAAGTTGTTTCTATTTTTATTGATCTTGGATCTAACTATAGTTATATTAATCCTGACCTAGTGGATAAGTCTGGTTTGAGAAAATAAGTGCATGCAAAATCTTGGTTGGTACAATTGGCTACAGGAATAAAGAAATGAGTTCACCATTGGGTAAGAGCTTGTCCATTGAGCTAAATGGTATGCCTACAGCATCACATTTGAATGTATTTCCATTGGGATTGTATAGTATGCTTTTGGGTATGGATTGGCTATACCTTCACAGGACCAAAGTGGATTGCTTCGACAAGGCCATTGAGTGTGTGGATGATAGTGGGGAAAAGAGGAATTTGCAGGGGAAGAATAAGCCTACATCAATGAGGATGGTTGCTGCTATGCACGCTAAGCATAGTTACAGAAAAGTTTGTGTGATGTTTGCAGTACACATTTCTAGTGACAAAGGTAAGGAGGTTGAGGATGCAAATGTGTTAAGAAGGTACCTAGTTTTGCAGTAGTTTCACGATGTAGTTCCTGAGGAAATTTGTTGGGATGGGGTCCCCTGGGTCAATTTTGGGGTGAAAGCCCAAGTTTTGGGGAAAAAGCCCAAGTCTTCATGTATAAAGATGTAAAGTCTCCACAAATTGTGGTCGCAGAGTGCGTATTTAATTAAAGAGTCAAAAATGGTTTTTAACCTTTTTTATGTAAGTTAAGTCGGCTTTTTGAAGATATACCCATGATCTGCGGACCATGGGACTGTTTAAATAGGTGTGTCTTAGAGAGCCTAAGGGAGGAAAGGGAAGGAGAAGGGTATAAGTTGTCAATGGGTACAACGGAAGGAGTCTAAGTTAGTGCAGAGGGTAGAAGAAAGGCTCTACAGCTGAGTGCGCAAAGGCCTAGAGTAGTGTTTGCAGCTGAGTGCGCAGAACCCTGCAGCTGAGTGCACAGGGAAGTCTTGAGTCTGTAAGCTTACCTGATTATCAATAAAGAAAATTATTATAGAAATTCTTTTGTTTATCCATTTACTTCTATGATAATGCCTTTATGCTATGATGAATGATGGGTTTATAAATAATGTTGTATTGATGTGCGACTTTACTGGATCTATATTGTTATGTGAAATGCAATTGATGTCAATTCTTTATGCGAAGATTATATCGTTGCATGTTAAAGTTATCTAACACTTAAGCAGATCTAAATAAATATTAGGTTAAGAATAATCTTGGATGCGTGTAAGTAGCTAACTAGCTTGTTCAGGGTTCACAAAATCCAGTCGTAGACCTTAGCGGAGGTTTAGAGGTTGATTAAAGGAAGTTATGTTGATAAGCCATAAGGGCTTATCAATCTGCATGAAGTAGATCTAGATCACAAAATGACATCACGTTGATCTTTGGGTGCGGAAACTTGGTTCCAGAATCCCCCCATACTACTTTAGGTGAGACTTCAGTCTGCACTCCGTGGATTGATGCCAAAAGGGCCAATAAAGTAGGGATTTGTTTGGCACAACTAACTATGAACCTAGGTCAGAACCCACTAAGCCAACAATATTACAGAGTTTCCACCTCACGGGGAGGTAGACTTTTCTATTGAGTTGGTACCAAGCGTAGCTCAAGCGTCAAAAGCACCTTACAGGATTAGCACACCTAAGTTGGTAGATTTGGAGTTGTAATTAAAGGAGATGCTTGACAAGGGATACATTAGGCCAAGTGTATCGCCTTGGGGTGCACCAGTGTTGTTCGTAAAGAATAAAGATGGTACTCTTAGATTGTGCATTGATTAAAGGTATATGAACAAAGTAACGATCAAGAACAGGTACCCTTTGCCAAGGATTGATGATTTGTTTGATCAGTTGAAAGGAGCAGTAGTGTTCTCTAAGATCAACTTGAGATTGGGATACCATCAGGTATGCATCAGGGAAGAGGATAACTTCAAGACTGTGTTCAGGACCAGGTATGGGCATTATGAGTTTGTTGTTGTTCCATTCGATTTGACTAATGCTCCAGCTACATTTATGCATTTGATGAATAGTGTGGTGCGTCCTTACCTTGACAAGTTTGGTATTGTATTCATTGATGACATACTGGTATATTCTAAGAATGAGAAAGAACATGCCGAGCATTTAGCAGCAGTGTCAAGATTGCTAAGAGAGCATCAATTGTATGCTAAACTTAGCGAGTGAAACTTCTTTCAGACTGAGGTACATTATTGGGGGCATGTTGTCTCCAAGGATTGCATAGTAGTGGATCCAAAAAAGATAAGGGTTGTCATGGAGTGGGAAGCTCCTAAGAATGTGGATGAGGTGAGATCATTTATGGGATTGGAAAGTTACTACAGGAGGTTCATCAGAACTTCTCACACATTGCATATCATATCACATCATTGCAGCAGAAAGGTAAGAAGTTCAAATTGACAAAAGAATTTGAAGCTAGTTTTGAGAAGCTTAAGAACTTGTTGACACATGAACCAGTGCTAAAGATTACGGATCCGAAAAAGGAGTTTGTAGTATGTACACATGCTTGAAAGAGAGGACTTGGAGGATTTCTCATGAAAGAAGGATGGTAGTGTTATAGACATATTTGGGCACTGCAAACCCAATCTCATATGTCCATAAACTGAGGGCTTCTAAGCCCCTAAAAGTGTTGTTTCATACCCTAAAGGAACAAGGTCATCTGATTACATCATATCCCAGAAGTTCTCCCTGAAAAACTACTCAGAACTGGTCAAAACTGGACCATACAGACTGCTCAGTGCTAAGGGTGCGATGCATCTCACCTACTACATGCAAAAAGTGTGATGCATACTAAAAATCCCTTCTATAGGGTGCGATGAGCGAGAGCAGACAAATGGCAAAGGCAGTTGGCTAGGTGGAAACCCGGAGAATCTTTTAGAAACTACCCATTTGACACTTGCCTCTCTGAATTCGCCCAGGGATGAGTAAGAGATCATGAAATATCCAAGTGGAACCAAGAACTGTCAGAGAGAAGACACTAATCAAAATCCCAGAAGCTAACTCACCCACCTGCAAATATCTATATATGAATCCCTCATCCTAGAGATCCAGAGGCTGGAATTTTGTATTTTGTAAGGAAGTGTTGTTGGTTTCTCTGTGCAACATTGTACTGTTGGGTGATCTAAGATTTTCATGAGGTGAAGAGGGCTTTCATGCTGGGAGGATGGCGTTGGGTTGGACCAATTGTAACCTCTACACTTCTATCCAAACACGGTTTTCCTGTATTCTATCTCTGAATCTGTGATGCATCTGTATGGTAAAGTACACGACCATGTTATGGTTATATATCTCTATGCTTGATGGATATGCTACTTGACTCTACGTGTCTTTGAAGTGGTACATAAGGAAGGAGTGGCGAAGCTCGCAAAGAGCGGAACAAGCAAGACCACGCGAAAGACTAAGGTTGGTACTCTCTACTTCTCTCTCATCTATCTCTCATAAAGGAAAACACAAGTAACTTTAGTTTGTTTGTTTCTAAGATAGCTACCCGTCTTAGTGGGACTAGCAGCTCTGAGTAGACACTGGGGAGTGAATAGCTTGTTTGCTTGTTTCTATTTGTTTTCTTTATAAACTACAGATGGAGCCTGAAGTTAAGCTAGCTAGCCTTCGAACTGCATTTTCTATGCAAGTGCAAAGTAGATCAACGCTGCTTCAGTTAATCTCCAGGTTTGTTTATGAACTAAACAATTGACTTGCAAACATCCTAAGAACCCTGGTGGTAGCTCAAGTAACCTCATTAGATCAGCCCCTGTACTTTGTGTTTACTACCTATCATTAGGTCATCCTAAACCCCTGAACTTAGCTGCAAACTGTGAGAAAAAATCAAGCTCTGTCTCGTCCCTGGACCATCGCACTATCTCTCATTCGCAGTTTGGATGCATCGCACCTCCTGTGTGCTGTAGGTGAGATGCATCTCTGTTTCCCTGTGTTACAGGTGCAATGATCAGATAAGATTGTTTATGCGTCCAGATTTTGGTTTTTTCTTCATTGTCTTCAGCTTTATTTAGTAGTTTTACTGTCTGTGATCAATATATCACTGTTGAAACTCTCTTCCTTTTCATTATTTAGCCTCCATTGATAAAGAATTGTGTATGTTTTTATGTATTTTTCGCCATTCACGGTTCTCTTGTGCAAACAGTAGCTTAATCGAATTGTCGTCTTTTGTTTTGAAAGTGTCACAAGTGTCGTTTTCAGTCAAAGAAAAGAATCTTCCTCTTTTTGATAGTCGATTACACTTTTTCCATTGTATTTGATTTGAATTAATAGTATTTCAAGTGTCGAAAGCAATTTTTTGAATTCAAAATCGCAAAGTGTCGTCTTAGTCTTCCTTTCATTTTTGAAAAGGAAATTGTTAGTACTGTCGCTTTGAAAGAAGAATAGTTCAGATCTGTACTTAGCATTCACATTAATAAAGCAGAAAACAAATACATGCATGTGCATTTGCATTTAGACTGCTTGTGTAAATTGATTTAGGACAGTGCATCTTAGTGTGTGCTCTCTACTCTATGTTGAAAGGATTTTACTTCTCTTTCCTTAGTAGCTAGGATTTTCATTTCAAAAAGAAAGTAAACGACTGTTTATCATCTTAGATTGCATATTTTGGAATTGTATATCTACATCACGCGGTGAACCTTAAAGGCAAACTTCACAAGAAAGATCAACTGTAAAATAAATCTCAATGAACGTAAAAACGCTTTGGAACCTAATGCACAACATTTAGAAGTCTAGGCTAGAGACTTATTCCGGTGTCGTAAAGCCTGGTAACTATTGCTTTCATCGTAAGTTGGGTGATTCCTCCTCTTTGAGACGACAAGTGCCAATACGGACTTGTGCTCCCACGTATCGTCGAGTATATATTGGGAGACCACAATAGACTATTATCCTTAGGAAGCCGTGCATGTCGCCCTATCGATTGCAATGCATTGAACACAGCATTCAGGAAGATTGACTGTCGTACCGTAAAAAGTATTCTGCAGTTTTGCGATTGGTTTGGTAATCCCTCTATCTAGATTTCCAGAGTATTCATTTTCGTTCCTTTTCAGACTCCTTAAAAGAAAATGTCCATCTGAGCACTTGTCACTTCAGGCTCATTAAAAATCGAAGGCAACTAGAGTCATATTTAGCTTTTTCTCGACTCTTAAAAATTGAAAAAGCAAGTTGTGTCAAAGCATCATAAAATTCATTTAATTCAGAATAATATTTTCCCCTTTTTATTTTGAGTTGATCAAGTAATCTGCAATCGTGGAAGAAAGTCAATCAAAACCTCGTCGTTCGCGGAAACTAACGAGTCAACCGTCTTTGACTTTGGAAACAAAACCATTCTGGGCCAAGCGAACTCATTTAACTAGGTCAAAGTCTCCTGGTTTGTTTGAAACTTGTGTTTGGACATCCTCAGAGACTCCAGTTACTCCAACTATTTCTGGTATCCCTGCCTCTATAAAAGAAGTTTCGCAGTTACAAGAGGACATTAGAACTGATCCTAGTGTAACGGTAAACACTTCTATTCCTGAACCAGCTCCAACTAGGACTGATTCGAATGGTGTCACCCCTCTGTCGCTACAGAGTCTATACCTTCTTCAAAACCAGAAATATTTTATGGACCTGACAGTCTGCCTCTTCCGCTTGGGTTGATTGCTATAGAAGAAGTTGTGGAGGATCTTCCATCTAGTACTCCATTGCATTTTGGTACTGGGATCCACCTATATCCTTCTACGACAGAAGTTAGTCATCCTTCATTGCAAGTTCCTATATAATCGCTAGAAAATCTTTTGGATAGACTCGATATGTCTGAACAACCATCGACATATAGGACTGTGTCATCTGACACAGCAGCAGCAGAACCTCCTGCTGCTACTCCGACAATGTTTGCTGGTATACCATCTGTCCCAACTAGTTCTCAACCACTAGATGGAGTCCACTCAGGGACTGTTTCGAAAGTATGGTTTGTTCCCGTTTATTCGTCCGGAATAATATCTGGAATTTCTTATGTTGAGTCTCATCAAATTGATCCTTCACAACAGTATCAATTTTGGCAATCCAGTCTCCATAGGCCAATCTTTCCTTTGAACACTGGATTTCCGCCATATGGGGGGCAGTATGCCCTTTTTTTGTTCCCTCCAGGAGAACAACCATATGAGAGTTCACAACAGAATTCGGGTCGAGATGGAATCACATCCAGTGGTTGGATACCAACACTGTCTCAACAGCCAAGAGTTGTATGTTCAATGCAATAAAATCAACCTGTGTCGAACATTCCCATTACACCAGCTATTGTGACGGTGTCACAAGTACGAGTGCTGCCTGTTGTATGTCAACCTCAAGTCTCTCAGGTCGTAATACAATAGCCTCTTGTCACCACGACACAACCACAATCGCCGATTAGTGGCTCCTTAACTGGAGTGACTCAAGCTCAAACGGGTACTATAACCCCTCATCTTGGTCAAACATTTAGTATTGGGCAACAGCAAATGGTCTCACAGGCATGGTTGGTGCAATATCAACAACCAAAATTCCAACATGCTTACCAAGGACCTGAGCAACAAAGCTTTGCGATTAATGGGCAACCATATATTCAAAACGGCCACCATCAATCATATCATAATGGTTATGCTCGTCAACCTTATCAAAGTTATCAGCATCAAATGCATTATGCTGGTATGCAAAGACCCACTACTCAAGCGATCCCATCATATCCTGGGTATGCTTCGCCAAACCTGAATCAACAGTTTCCTTTCATTGCAACTTTAGAATTACCAGATCTAAATCAGCTAACAAATGATCCAATTGCTTACACCCCTTGGTGGCCGGCGATTCCTCATAAACTTTCGTCAAATATTCCTAAATTCAATGGAAATCCAAGTGAAGATCTGTCGAATCATGTGATGACCTTTCATCTGTGGTGTTCGTCCAACACTCTCAACGATGATTCGATTAGGCTTCGCCTTTTTCAGCGAACGTTAACTGGTCCGGCAGCAAAATGGCACATTGAATTTCCTAAAGCTTCATTCGATAACTTCAGCGCCCTTGCCACCGCCTTTTTAACCCATTTTCAGTTACCAATAAGGTACGAAACAGGAATGGAGCTTCTTAACAATTTTAAGAAAATGAAAGCCACTCACATATCTGATCATACTCATGAGTAGCGATGTCGTCATCGAATGGTAAAAACATATGTTCCTAATCAACTGCTAGGTGAGTGGTTTATTAAGTCATTTTTACCTTCCATTACAGAAGATGTGGCTAAGGGGGGGGTTGTCACTGAAGACGAAGTCATTGCTCGTGCCAATATCTAGACTTGATCTACACTCAATCTGGCACGCTCTATGACAAAATCCCCGATGCTCCTAGGCCAGAGTTTTTCGTTCCTCCTCCTCCTAAATCAAACAAAGACTCTCATGTCGGTGATGGCGTGATAGGTACAATCAGCACGAAAACCGCAAAGGCTACATCTAAGAAAGCTCGTAAAGTTTCTAGTCAAAATGCAAATGAAGAACTTCTTTCCTTGAAGGTGAACGTCGTGTCGACCGACAAAGGCAAAGAATCGAAGCAACTAGGGCCCAAGAAGAAAAAGAAAGGAAAAAAGAAGAAACAGGATGATTCGTCTCCTAAAAAATCTTCTAAAAACTCTTCTGGGAAAAAGAAACCTGGTCAGCCATGTCTCATATCTGATGAAGACCATTGGACGAGAAATTTTCCACATAAAGATGAGATTAAAAAATTATTTAAGAGTTCAAAAACCTCAGCAGTATTGACCGATCCATTTCCAAACCCAGAAACCAATCTGGTTGCTAGTGACAATGCTTCCCCATCCCAAGTGCTTATGTTGTCCATTTCGAAATAGAAAAATGATGCTTTGATATTGACAAGGAATAAAGATTACGGGAATCCACAGCTGTCGAACAACAAGGCTACAGATCAACCTAGTAGTTTGACAACAAATTCGACCAAAGTTGTGCCACCCATCATTCCTGAGCTAACAATAAAGCCGCCAAAGGGAGTAGTACACAAATCTACATTTAATCCTTGTGCCTGAGCAACATAGAATTATAATATAGTAGAGGATCTGGCCCAATCGCCGTCCGCTATGTCGACACTTGAAGTACTGCAAAATTGCCCCTCCCAAAAGTAGGCTCTATTATCAGCAATAGGTGGGATTGACCCAGCGGATTCCAATCTCGTGGCCTTTAATCATAAAGGATATGAACCTCAGTTACCAACTCAACTCGCTTTCCTCATCCAAGTGAAAGCCCTCAGCAAAACTGTTCATCGAACAATTATTGATGAGGGGGAATCTACCTATATTATGTCAATGAGTTTCTAGAAAACTTTAGGATCACCACCCTTGTCAAGATCATCAACGACATTAAAAGCATTCGATGGACGAACATACACCCCGTATGGGATTTTAAGTAACTTACAAGTTGAACTGGGGGGCAAAACAGTAGAAATTGATGTTGAAGTTATGGATGGAAACCTCGATTACAACATCCTACTAGGAAGGCCCTGGATTTGTGCTATGGTTGTTGTTGTGTCAACATACTTTAGAAAGATTGCATTTCCTTTTCAAGGAGGAATTACAATCGTTGACCAACAAACCTTTCTCCCCAACAGTTCACAAGTTAAAGGAAGCATCCCGGTGATCCATGGAAGCTCTCAATCGCTTCAAAATATCGGAGTAGGCCTCCTAAAAGACCCTACATTGATGGGTACTTTTTCTCTACCACCTCCAAGTAATCTGGAAAAAGTAGCCACGATGGAGACCTGCAATATGGTATCTTCTGTATCTGAAAAGATCCCGAAGATTTCCGAACATGATGTTAGCATGGATCATCGCTAGGTATTGCCCTCCAAGCCCAATAGAAATATTGTAGCAATCAATGTTCTTGGCCTGGGCGGAAAACCCAAATCAATGCTTATCGAGTGTTTGGATAGATAGGTCTAAGGAATATGGTACCTCTTAGAATCCTTGATTGCATGTACATTCTACAGACGAAGGAATTGTTCATTCAATGATGATAGGAGAGGCACCATGGGAAGATTACCACCATCGTTCCCATCTTTCGGATTACAATGAAGATTATTCCAGCGACCTTAATCATCCTTCACTTTTTTATTTTCTATAAAATACTGCAAATACGGTGGATTATGAGCGAAACATGTCTAATTTTGAAGAAACGCCATAAATATCTCGACCAAACCAGATGTTGTAGAGAATATATATGTTGGCAAATCTTGTTCTTCTTCAGAACTGGAGATATATTACGCTCTCTTTCGCGAGTTCATAGATGTCTTTGCATGGTCATACGAAGAAATGCCAGGCATTGACTCGAGCATAGTTGAACATGAAATCAAGATGTATCCAGATGTCAAACCGGTACGACAATGGCTTCAGCAGGTGCACCCGAAGAAAGCCGCTACCATCAAGGTGGAAGTCGAAAAATTTTTACATGTTGGTTTCATTTACCCAGTTTCTAACTGATTAGGTATCGAATATTGTTCCTGCGATGAAAAAGCAAGGAACAATTAGAGTGTGCATCAATTACAGGGATGTAAATCAAGCTTGTCCAAAGGACAACTACCCTACACCCTTCATTGACCAGATAATTGATGAATGCGCCGGATGCGAAATCTTTTTGTTTATGGATGGATTTTTTGGGTATAATCAAATAAATATCCGCCCATAGGACCAATCAAAGACTGCATTTATTTATCCGTCGGGCACATTCACGTACCGCAAGTTACTTTTCGGTTTAAAGAATGCAAGGGAAACTTTTCAGAGGGCTATGAATTATGCCTTCCATGACATCAAGAACATCGTTCATCCATATCTTGACAATCTTCCGGCTCATTCGTGAAAGCGGACTGATCATCCGCAACATTTGAGAGCTATATTTCTACGTTGTCGACACTACAAGATACGACTCAATCCACACAAGTGTGTGTTTTGTGTCGGTTCTGGTCGTTTACTTGGCTTTGTAGCTTCAGAGGACGAGATTCGTCTCAACCCATGTAAGGTTCAGGCGATCATCGATATGCCTCCACCTTCAAATTTGCTTCATATTCAAAAACTCCAAGGGAAAGCAAACTTTCTGAGGAGGTTCATTCCAAATTACGCTGAAATTGCTAAAGGTTATACACGTATTTTGAAAAAAGAAGTGCCTTTCAACTGGGATCAAGTTGTGCAAGCTTCCTTTGATGCTCTAAATGAATCCCTAATAAAAGCATCATTAATGTACGCTCCTGACTATCAAAAAGACTTTAACCTGTATCTAGCTACAGAAGATACAACCATCGCAATGGTTTTAGTTCAAGAATACAATGGAATTGAACATCCTGTCTATTATATAAGTCGAAAATTAAATGATACAGAAAGCAAGTACTCCTATGTTGAAAAGTTGGCTCTTGCAGTTGTTCAAGCAGTACAGAGATTTAGACACTATATCCTCTTTCACAAAACTACCATTTTGTCATAATACAACCCAATGACTTACATTCTGTCGTGTCAGTTGCTTGGGGGCAAATATTCAAAATGGATAGCCATTTTGCAAGAGTTTGATCTGGAATTCGTAAAATCCAAATCAAAGAAATCTTTGGTTTTCACGGAGTTACTATGCGACTTCCCATCATCGTCCAACGATTCAACATCCAAAGCATCAATCGTGGATGAATCTTTTTTTCTGATATTGTCAAGTGATCCATGGTATGGAGATATAATCATCTATCTCCAAACCCAAACATACAGGCCTAATACTCTCGCTCAGAACAACAACATACTCGATACCAAACAAAAGACTACATAATCGTCGGTGATACACTCTACCGTCGTGGTATCGATACAGTTTTGCGAAGGTGCCTCACCCATGAGGAGGCAGAAAATGTCCTGAATGATTTTCATTCAAGCGCATGTGGGGGGCATCAATCTGGTTATGCTACGACACAAAAGATTTTACGAGTAGGTTACTTCTGGCCAACAATGTTCAAAGATTGCATAACCACAGTCAGAAGTTGCCATGCTTGTCAAATCTATGACCGCAAAACCAGAATACCACCCGCACCTCTGCATCCAGTAGTTGTTGTTCGGCCATTCGCCAAATGGGGCATAGATTTCATGACATGTAACCCCACCTCAGCCGGGGGGCATGGGTATATCATAGTCGTAGTTGACTATTTTACAAAATGGGCCGAGGCGATGCCTACATTAAACAACAACGGCGAAACGGCTGCTCTTTTCTTTTTTAATCATGTAGTCTCCAGATTTGGTGTTCCACAAGCTATAGTCACAGATCATGGATTGCATTTCCGCAATCACATGATGGTTGAATTGGCTACCAAATTAGGGTTGTCCCACGACAGCTCTACTCCGTATTATCCTCAAGCTAACGGGCAAGTTGAGGCGATCAACAAAGTCCTGAAGTGCATGCTGAAAAGGATGATTGGAGTCCATAAACGGAGTTGGCACCTAATCCTGTACTCGGCCTTGTGGGCATACTGGACATTGGTGAGAAACGCGACCAGAATTACACCCTTTCAGCTGGTGTATGGCCTAGAAGCGGCCTTACCAGTTCAGTGTGAAATTTCATCGCTCAAGCTCGTAGTCAATCTTCTCCCTGGAACTTCAGAGGAAGAGGCTCGTTTCTTGGAATTGATCCAACTGGATGAAACCCATCGTGATGCCACCTTGGCTAATGAAGCGCATAAGAAACAAGTCAAGGTGCAATTTGATAAGAATTTCAAACCTCGTGTCTTCTCAGAAGGTGACCTGGTCTTACTTTACGATCAGGAATCCGATAAATTAGGAGCAGGTAAGTTCCAGTCTTTGTGGATGGGTCCCTATATTGTTAAGCATATATTAGCAAAAGGAGCCTACGAGCTAGTAGATTACGATGGGATTCCACTGTCGCAACCCCGAAATGGGTTGTACCTTAAGCGTTACTATGCTTGACTAAGCGTAGTAATCTCTTCATATGCTTTTGTTACATTTTTGTTTTCGTCAAGAGTAATCATTTTGGTTAGGTAATCCACTTTTGCATTTTTTGCAAATTTCGAAACTATTGGAATCATTTGTTGGATACACCAACGGAGCTAGTCGTAGTACGCGGAACCTATTTTCTGCAGCCTGGGCCATCTTTGATCCAAGCAGCGAGTTAGTGAGTTTCATAGGGGTATGTATTGGTCGGTCAACAAACAACATCGTTGAATATAGCACGTTGATAGAGCTCCACTCTGATGCCATTGCACATGGCATACGCCGACTTGTCATCAAGCTAAACTCACAACTCGTCATTCTACAGCTTACCGGCATCTATTTTGTTTGGAATCCAACTATCTATCGTATGTTCATAAGGGTCGGGATTTTGGAAAGGCAATTTGATTCTATTCAATATCAGCACATTTCCAGAAACTTAAACACATTAACTGATTCATTAGCAAATTATGTGTTAGATAGACATTTGCAACATTTATAAAAGAAAAGCATTTCATCAACATTTGCATCAGGATCACATAACTTAACCAAAATAAAGCTCCGAAAATCAAAAATATATAAATGTTTATAGTTTTTACATGATGTTTTGTGTCCAGGATAAAATCGGTCATATGACCCAAAAAACTCAAAAATGCAAGGAAGCACCCTAAACTAATGGTGCTGGTGATAACAAGTCACCGCCTGTGCGATCATACATAAGAGCCTAGTCCACCGGCTCGGCACGCCAGTGGTATGGCGCTGTAGTCTCAGAGGTAACTCGTCTATCCTCACATACTGAATACCAAGGGTGAGACCCTCGATCTGATCCTGCAATACTGCAAGGGTCTCGGCTACATCCAGATCGCGAAGGATAGCCCTCCCTACAGCCTCTCCTACTGGAACGGCAGCTGCTACTCTCGGGTGCACTATTGGTCACACTGGTCCAATATCTGCACAAACACATGAGCTTTGATTAGTCTTGATAACATTTAAAAAACACAAGAACATTATAAAAACAATAAATAGAGACATGGTCAAAGATTTTTACCTGTGACACCCCATTGCTCGCCAGCCGGCAGCACCAAATCTGGGTCACCCCGGAAATCCATCCCGGCATATGGTTACTCGGCGTAAACCATCTGCTGACGGTTGAACCACTCAAAGAAGGCATCAGAGAATGAAATATGAGACTGACCAGCATGTCTGGCCATGAGATCGACCCATCTCTGCATCTGTGGTTCGGTCGGCGCTGGCACTCTGAGTGAAATGTACTATGGCTGCATTAGTGGGATCTTCTCTAAGGCAAAAGCGGTCAGAATAAAACCATAACCAAAGTTCTTGGATCTTCCGTTCTTCACCTTGGTAAGTTGTTCTTTTATCACCAGCAATACTGCATCACACCACTTGAATACCTTTAGTTCAAGGCATTCCAAGGCGTACTACATATATGACCTGTTGGCTAAGTGAAGAGCCGCACTACCAGCCAATCTAGCAAAGGTGAATAAGATAGTCCTCAAGGACCGGTCAGTGACGTCTCTAATACTGATCTTGCCATCCCTGCTCGGTTGAGATCCATCTCTATAGTATCGGCGAATATAATCTCTCACGGATTCACCCCCACGGGAAGAACCTGATAGTGAGAGAGGGGCGCCACGCCTCGATAAACCAGTCAAAAAGTAGATGTCCTCAATAGTCAAAGGGATGGATTTACCTCTTATCTGGAACACTTGGTTGGTAGGATCCCATGCATCGAGAAAATATTGCAACAAGTTGATTTGTTGCCTCATGCTAGATATGCGGAAGAACTTGAGCAAGCCACAGTTTCGCAATGCAGTTACCATACCCAGATCATGTAAGGCAATCATATCCTCTTCTTCATGCTCATGTTCATGCCATGTAATGACCATCTTGCTCCGATGAATCTCTGAAAACAAACAAGAGAAGAATCAGGATCCTGATTTGGCAAAAAACTGGCAAAATTTCCATGAAAAATCAGTGCACAAACTTTCCTCCTTGCGCCCATCGCACCCTAGCTGTGTACTGGGTGGGATGCATACTGACTGGCCAATGGCTAGCCTAGTATGCATCGCACCTTTCAATGTATATTAGGTGCGATGGGGAGAGAACGAATTTTTCAAATCCTAGAGGCCCAAAAGAACAGGAAAGCTTGCTCAGAATCAGAAAAGGAAAGAATGCAATTGAAGAGCTTAGGGTTAGCTCCTACCTGGTCCAGACGGTGCCGAAAATAGTCCATAGAATCTCCCAGAATCAGATGATGAAAATCAAAGGGGAAAAACACCTCTAGATCTCCAACAATCCCAAATTTGAATGAAATGGTAAAATGAGAGGTAAAAACTACTTTTATGTTATTACTTGCGTAATTCAAGTAAGGTATTAGTTTTTTACTCATTTTCAAGCATGTATGTACATTTCTAATCAGTTTGATGGAGCAATTGAATAGGTAGTACGATCGTCAAGAGAACATAGTGTTAATGGTGAATTGAACATCTTTGACTATTATCACGAGCAGTTTTACGCGAAGTTCAAGCTCGTTAAAAAATAAACCTGGCAATGAGCATATGTTCCACCAGAGTTTAAGCTCATTAAAAAATGAACCCACCTTCGGTAAATAACCATTGCAATCACATAATTATCATCTTTTGAACCTTGGTCATGTTCTTACCATCACCTCCACTCTTTTTTAGCCGATCATATGCCTCCATTTGATTGTTTACCCCTTTTGAGGAACAGTTGTGACAAGTGACTCTATTAGCCACCTTCCTTACACTATCGTGATTGAAAAGTTCCAAACCTTACCTGCAGGTAAAATTTTAAGAACGCCCCCTAAATTTATATGTATAATAAATGGGCGAATCTCCATGGTATATAGGAAAAATGGAAGGTGATTTTATCAATAATATATGTATATATAATTTTTTGGCGAATCTCTCACTAGGCATGGCAAATATTTTACTCAATTTTAAAATATTGTAAGACCTTGGCAAGTCTTTCAATAAATAATAAAACTTTGTAACGTCCTAGTGAATCTTAGCATTGTGAACTCTTAGAGAATTTCTTGAAAAAGTATAAGACCATATATGGCAAGAGCCACATGGTGGCAATATCACTGTTTTTTTCACATTTCCACGACATGGAACTTGTTTATAAAATTATAAAAAATCCAACCAAGTCCCTTATAATATGCAAGTAAGCTTATAACAGATTCTGATACCTCTACTATGCTTGTCTTCATTCAAGTGTCATAGCTGCTATACTTAACGTTGTGAATCACAACTCTCTCAGAACTCAACTCTATAGTGTAATTAAAACCTTTGGAAATTGAATCTGACAAATCTATAAAAAGGATTGGTGAAATAGAAGCTTTTTTGAATGAGCCCACTAACTATCACTACTAAACAATCAATCTAGACTATGAAGTCTTCCATCTTGATCACAATCGTGCTCACAATCAAGGGAGTGTGACCACCTGGCCTGACATAATGGCCACCATAGCTTCCAATAATCAACAACCACTTTGCAAGGACATCCTAGCTCATGTCTCATGAATTTTATTCATCAATCTTAACTGATATAAATATTATGAAGATAATATTAGAATCCTCTCCAAATTCACTGTTAATACAAGGGTAAAGGAAATTTTCTAGCTCAAGGCACTAGCCAATACCAACTTTGGTATTTGTGACCCCTTTGTGGGGATGCACTTACACTGCCCCGTTGGGTTTTTGCCTTGTAACATAGTTCAAGGATCACAATACTTTCCAATCTTCCTACTCCATTAGACACACTTTATATGCTATACATAATGAATGGAAAAGAAGCATTATAGAACACACAATTTCATAGAAGGAAGAAAAATCTTAGCTAGTTCAATATCAAAATCTTAACCATTGATTAATAAAGAATAACAAGTAGTGTAATGAATTGTTCCGAGTTATTTATTTACAAGCTGTAAAGAATGTAGTGGAATGGAAAATATTACTTAGGCAGCCCTTCAATATTTTCTACTAATATGTCTGTGCATGTACATATGAAATTAAGAGCGTTGTTGAATATAAAGTTTCCTTTTATCTTGCCTCCATTTTGAAAAATCAGTGTGAAATTGGTGTCACTTTGAATCTCCTTTCCTGTGTGGATGTTTTGACAAATCAATGTGAAATCAAAGTTGCTTTGAATTTCCTTTCCTTTGAGGGATCACATCCACAGTTGATTATTAAAAGATAATCTACTATATATTATGTTCAAGAAACTGACTACAATCTACAGTGGAAACGAGACCTCAATTCTTATTCTGAATTTGAATATCTTAGGACAACATAAGAGATAAAAATGCATATGGCCTTAGTAGCTAGAAAAAAATCACTCCATCATTACAAGACCACCTAGATTTCAGCACTTAATCTAAATAATGGCACTAGTTGCAGTGCTTATTTGCATTAACACCATGGAAAAGCAACAACAATGTTTCAAAGCACACTTACTAGAAAAGTTGTAACGTTCAGATAATATTTAATGATAGCATATGAACCTCGTAGCTATGGTGGGGAAACTAGGGAACCCAAATCTTGGAAGATATCTCATACCAAATTTGAGAAAAAAAATAAAAAAGGGAAAAAATCAAAATCTATAAATCAAGCAATCTACAAGACCACCTAGATTTCAGCACTTAATCTAAATAATTGCACTAGTTGCAGTGCTTATTTGCATTAACACCATGGAAAAGCAACAACAATGTTTCAAAGCACACTTACTGGAAAAGTTGTAACGTTCAGAGAATATTTAATGATAGCATCTGAACCTCATAGCTATGGTGGGGAAACTAGGGAACCCAAATATTGGAATATATCTCATACCAAATCTAAGAAAAAAATAAAAAAGGGAAAAAATCAAAATCTATAAATCAAGTAATGAATTGTTTACAAATAAAATACAATTCCTTTAACTAATAGTTAAATTGTGGTGATATATTTAAATATTTAGTAAGAGGGGAACTCAAACAGAATAACTTTGCATTACATCATCCCTCATGACTAGATACAAATCAATACTATGAAAGATTGTAAGAAATTTTGTGGAAATAGTAAAGCATAACCCTATTTTCAAGCAACAAAATCAAGACATTATTACATCAAGAGCCATAATTGATACATAATCAATGAATCAATTCCTTGTATGGCACAGGCTTGTTTCAAAACCTCTATTTTCTCAATAACAAAATCAAGACATTGTATGTGGTTATTGCCAAAAGGAAACTGCGTTCTAATTTGGAAGAGGACCTTATCAAAATACATGGATTTATTCAAAGCTACAAAGCCTAATGGGTTACTGAAAAATAAGTTGGAATATGAGATCATGATACTTAAATTGAAAAAATATGGTTTCCTTTTAGAAACATTACAGTTATACAATGTTTTATGAAAGCATTAGAATTTGAAATTGGGCCTTTATATCAAGACAAATTTTCGTTAACAGAATTTACTTTCCTACCTGAATCGTTGTAGATATCCAAGAAAAACTTGAAAAGCATAAGAGAACTTAGTATAATGTACTTTCTTTCCTTCCTTAACATTATTAAAGAGTTTAGGTTCCCCAAGTCATCAAGTAACTTTCGAAGGAAATGATAGTTAGTAATAGTCCAATTCACAACTGAGGATGTGTCACAAATACGAGGGGGCATCTCCTCCAAATCACAAAAGTGCTCCAGGTTAAATTCTAGCATTATTGGAAGGTTAATGCTCGACTAGGTGTTATTGAACCCAGACATTTTTCCAATCTTCACTAAAAGCTTAAAGATAGCTTCTCTAAGTTCTACATGACTTTACTATGCTCTTGAAGTGGGGGCACATGTAACCTCTCCAAGTGAATAGTCTTAAACTAAGTGAAGATAAGGCCGATAGATCATTCAGTGTGGATCTCTTTAACCCATAATTGAATACTATGTCTCTCTTGAACCCATAATGGAATACTATTAGGACTTTCAAATTTTTCATGGAACTAAAAAATGTTGGAAGAAAGTATTTGCTTCTAGAAAAGAGTAAAACTAAAGCCTCTGCTTGAGGACATTTGATGTCACGCCACTAATACTTCTCCATGGAATTTGTATAGGTAAACCACAAATGCAGAGTTCCATTAGAATAATGTGTTTATTGAATACACAAATGGAATCATTGCATTTCTTTAAAATATCTTTTGAAATCAAAATTACCGAAATTAAATATCGATAACCTAGTAGGTGTAGGATAAAATTCATCTGTTTCATTCACAAAAGGCATGAGAAAAAACCTAATACTATATATAAAACCAAGAAAAATTCAAATTCATCACTTCTAGGGACCTCGTAATCACCCTGCCAATACATAAGTATGTTCCTGTTTGCAGTTAGAAAAATTATCCAAATTACAATCTGTTTACTCTAACATATGTTGGAAAGTTATAGAAGGATGACTAGTGCAATCAATCCATTCCTTTTAGCCCTGAATTTGTTTCAGTTTAAAACAGAAGTATACAAATATACTTGTCCAATGTCTATGCTTTAACCATTCACCTTAAGATGTTTTTACAATATAATTTCCTAAGTCTATTTAATATCTTCATTATCATAAAAACCAACCTATATCCATCTTAACTCCACATCTACCACTCTTAGGGGGATGAAATCTATTTATCCCTCTGAGCACTTGGTAGACCCAGAATTAAGATGGATCTAAGATAGAATTTCCCCTTTAAATAGTCTATGCTCACATGAATACCATGGGTCAATACCATGGGTTATCATAAACCTGGAGCTTAAAATTTACTATTAGTAATTAATAAAAATTAATAAAATTAATAGTTGATTTTTATTTTAACCAAGCTAAAATGTTTAACATACATTAAATTACAACATCCATTTTTACTCTTGATCCACCAAGCCTATTTTTTCACTCTATGCTAGTTTGCATATCACAATATTTGATACCTCTCGAGGGTTAGTAGATCCAGAGTAAAGATGGATTTATGCTGGTTTAATTCCCCTATTTAAATAAGCTACATTCCAGGTCAATACCATGGGTCAATACCATGGGTCAATACCATGTGCCATTTTGGTGAATACCATGGGTCAATACCATGTGCCATTTTAATATTTATTAATACTAATATTAGGGTTAATAGTGTTTTTTTCCATGGTATTAATAATAATCTAGCCCATGGTATTTGTCCCATAGTATTTCTCCCATAGGTTTCACCTAAATATAACGCATTTTTTGAGTGTTCATAAATATAAGGTGACTTATGGAGTAAATGTAAAAAAATAAAAATAAATAAATAAAATAAAATAAAAATTATTTGTTTACCATACCTCTCATTTATTTATATTTTTATTAATTTACCATACCTCTTTTACAAATATGATATTTGGCCCATAGGATTCACATTTACCATACATTTTGAGTAAGTATAAAAAGATGTTTTATTTATTTACCATACCTCCACTTTACTTATATTTTTATTTGTTTACACCCTTTCATGTATATAAGGTGACTTATGGAGTAAATATAAAAAATGTTTTATTTATTTACCATACCTCTCATTTATTTATATTTTTATTAATTTACCATACCTCTTTTATAAATATCGTATTTGGCCCATAAGATTCACTTAAATAAAACCTATTCTTGAAAATTACCCCTTAATTTCGCCAAAGGGCGAACATTCGCCCCTAAAATTTTCCATGCTTACCTGGAACCAACTGCTAGCCAAAAACATCACTCGTTCCTCAGAAAACGAGTCTCCTTTAAGCTCTTTTCGTCTGACTTGTAAAATATGAAAAGATTGTCAAGCAATTGGCCTCTCTAGCTCATTAAAGTGATTGGAAGTGCCATCCCTCCTCTAGATTTTAATCTTTTTGGACCTAAGGGATCATTACACAAAAATATCAAGCGTTTGTCTTGTTCGGCTCGTTAAAACTATTGAAAAGTCATCCCGTTCGTATTATTTTATACTTTTTCGGACTTAAGGGATTATATTACGAAAAAGGAATACTGGAGTTTCCTTTCTGTCTCTGTTCAGACTCTCTAAAATTGAAAGGGACTGAGTTATCTTTGTCGTTAAACTCGTTAAAACAATAGCAACAAACTTGTCCATTCGGACAAGAGTGAGTTTCATTATCGCTAGGCCCGTTAAAACATAGCGACGGGTTTGCCCGAAGGGAAAATTATAAAACAAGCATATGTTATCCTCCTCAAGCTTGACAAAAATAATGAGGTACTGGTCAGCAATGACTAGGGAAAATTGGGAAGAAAACTTGAAGAAACTTTATTGGTAGCAGGTCGCTCTTGAACATGACACTTTCACTCCATCACCATAATTGAGTCGGGTTGGGTTATTCCGTTCACCGGTCATATCACCATTGGTCCTCCGTACCATCCATTTTTGGGGTTAATGCTACCAATCCATTTCATTGTCGTCGATATGTTCAAGAGAAGTCACTCAGAGAATTCACCAACCCAACTTGTGTCTCATCCACTGCAATACCTTCACGCTTCATTCTTTCATGACCGCCACCCTGAACCTTGTATCATCAGATCATTTTCACCTCCA